>SDVV010000532.1:0-31040 GCA_016164225.1 Gammarus roeselii | reverse complement strand
ACGGTAAATAAGGTGCCCGGCATTGGTACCTGCTCGTTGTATTTCGGTTTTCGAGGAATGAAACTGTACAATCTCAGATCAACACCGTGTGTGTTGATCTGGTCGGTGATTTATCTTCAGGTGCTTATTTGAGTTGTTTCGATAATCATGGTTAAATGTTATTTCCATCAACAAACTTTCTCTTTCTCGATCTATTAAAACAGAAAATACACCCACAAAAGACGCTATCTTAGTCGTTCTACTTCAGAACTTACCTCCTTCTATTAAAAGGCAACCCAGTTTGGGCCAAAAGGCCTGTTGTTGTCTTCATACACTTGTAAACACTTGTAAACACTAAAACACCTAGAACAGTTAAAACACCTCGAACAACTGAAACACCAATAACAACTAAAACAACTAAAACAACTAAAACAACTAAAACACCTCTTGCAACTTAACCACCTAAAACAACTGGAACAACTAAAACAACTATAACAACTAAAACAACTAAACAACTATAACATCACAACAACTAAACAACTAGAACAACTAAAAGAACCAAAACAACTAAAACAACTAGAACAACTAAAACAACTAAAACAACTAAAACAACTAAAACAACTGGAACACCTGGAACAAATATAACAACTATATCAACTAAAACACCTTAAATAACTTAAACAACTGGAACAACTATTACAACTATAACCACTAAAACAACTAAAACAACTAAACAACTAAAACAACTAAAACAACTATACAACTAAAACAACTACAACAACGAAAACAACTGAAGCAACAACAACAACTAGAACAACGAAAACAACTAAAACAACTATAACAACTAAAACAACTAAAACAACTAAAACAACTACAACAACTACAACAACTAAAACATCTACAACAACTAAGAAAACTAAAACATCTGAAACAAATTAAACAACTAAAAATAAATAAAAAATTGAACAACTAAAACAACTAGAACACATTTAACAATTGAACACCTTAAACAACTGAATCACATAGAACAACTATATCACCTACAACAACTAGAACACATAAAACAAATGAAACACATAAAACAACTATAACACCTAAAACAACTATAACACATAAAACAACTATAACACATATAACACCTGAAATAACTAAAACCCCTAAAACAACTAGAACACATAAAACAACTATAACACCTAAAACAACTACAACACATATAACCACTATAACACCTCAAACAACACAAAACACCTAAACAACTAAAACAACTGAAACAACTACAACAACTGAAACAACTAAAACAACTAAAACACCTATAACAACTAAAACACATAGAACACCTAAACACCTAAAACAACTATAACACCTAAAACAACTAAAACAACTAAAGCAACTAAAGCAACTTAAGCAACTACAACAACTAAAACAACTAAATCAACTAAAACAACTAAAACAACTGAAACATCTTAACAACTAAAACACCTTGAACAACTAAACACCTAAAACACATTGAACAACTATAACACCTAGAACCACTAAAACACTTACAACAACTATAACAACTACAACAACTGAAACACCTAGGACAACTCAAACAACTAAAAACAGCCAAAACAACTAAAACAACTAAAACAACTAAACAACTATAACAACTAAAACAACTAAAACACAACTAACAACTAAAACACATAAAACAATTACAACACCTCAAACAACTAGAACACCTATAACAACTAAAACAACTAAAACAACTAAAACACCTATAACAACTGAACCACCTAAAACAACTATAACAACTAAAACAATTAGAACAACTAAAACAACCAGAACAACTATAACAACAAAAAACAACTAAACAACTATAACAACTAAAACAACTAAAACAACTACAACAACATAAACAACTAAAATAACTAAAACAACTAAAACAACCATAACAACTATAACAACTAAAACTTCTACAACAACTAGAACAACTAAAACAACTATAACAACTAAAACAGCTAAACAACTTAAACAACTAAAACAACTAAACACCTAAAACAAATAAAACACCTATAACAACTAGAACAACTATAACACCTGAAACAACTTAAACACCTATAACAACTAGAACACATAGAACAACTATAACACTTATAACAACTAAAAAACAACTAAAACAACTAAAACAACTAGAACAACTAAAACAACTAAAACAACAATAACAAATAAAACAAATAAAACAACTAAAACAGCTAGAACAACTGGAACAACTGAAACAACTAAAACAACTATAACAACTAAAACGACTTAAACAGCTGAAACAACTGAAACAACTATAACAACTAAAACAACTTAAACAACTAAACAACTAAAACAACTAAAACCACTATAAACAACTAAAACAACTAAAAACAACTAAACAAACTGAAACAACTTGAACATCTACATTTGTTAAAACAACTACAACAACGGAAACAACTAATACAACTAAAACAACTAGAACAACTAAAACATCTGAAACAACTAGAACAACTATAACAACTAGAACAACTATAACACCTAAAACAACTTAATCACCTATAACAATTAGAACACATAAAACAACTATAACACTTATAACAACTAAACAATTAAAACAACTAGAACAACTGATCACATGGAACAACTAAACACCTAAAACAACTACAACAACTAAAACACCTAGAACAACTGAAATAACTAAAAACACCTACAACAACTAGAACAAATAAAACAACTAAAACAACTATAACAACTAAAACAACAAAAACAACTAAAACACCTCAAACAACTAAAACACATAGAACAACTAGAACACCTCGAACAACTATAACACCTATAACAACTAAATGAACCAAAACAACTAAAACAACTACAACACCTCCAGCAACTAAACCACCTAAAACAACTAAAACAACTAAAACAACTAGAACAACTAAAAAAACTAAACAACCATAACATCAAAAACATCTAACAACTAAAACAACTAAAAGAACTAGAACAACAAAAACAACTAAAACAACTAAACAACTAAAACAACTAAAACAACTATAATAAGTACACAACTAGAACAACTAAAAAAACTAAAACAACTATAGACAACTACAACAACTATAATAACTGAAACAACTAAAACAACTAAAACAACTAGAACAACTAAACAACTCAAACAACTGAAACAACTAAAACACCTCTAACAACTAAACCACCTAAAACAACCAAAACAACTAAAGCAACTATAAAGTTATAACAACTAAACAACTATAACATCAAAAACAACCAAACAACTAAAACAACTAAATGAACTAAACAAATAAAACAACTAAACAACTAAAACAACTATAAACAACTATAACAACTAAACAACTAGATCAACTAAAACAACTAAAACAACTATAAACAAGTAAAACAACTAGAACAACTACAACTACTTGAACAACTAAAACAACTAGAACAACTAAACAACTAAAACAACTAAAACAATTATAACAACTAAAACAACTAGAACAACTAAACACCTAGAACCACTAAAACACCTATAACAACTAGAACAACTATAACACCTAAAACAACTTAATCACCTATAACAACTAGAACATATAGAACAACTATAACACTTATAACAACTAAAACAATTAAAACAACTAGAACAACTGAACACATATAACCACTAAAACAACTGAAACAACTATAACGCCTAGAACAACTCAACAACTAAAAACACCTACAACAACTAGAACAACTGAAACAACTAAAACAACTATAAAAACTAAAACAACTATAACAACTAAAACACCTAAAACAACTAAAACACATAAAACAACTAAAACACCTCGAACAACTGAAACACCTATAACAACTAAAACAACTAAAACAACTAAAACACCTCTAGCAAATAAACCACCTAAAACAACTGGAACAACTATAACAACTATAACAACTAAAACAACTAAACAACTATAACATCATAAACAACTAAACAACTAGAACAACTCAAAGAACTAAAACAACTAAAACAACTTGAACAACTAAACAACTATAACAACTATAACAACTAGAACAACTTAAACAACTAAAACAACTAGAACAACTAAAACAACTATAACAACTAAAACAGCTAAAACACCTGAAACAACTGAAGCACCTAAAACAACTGAAACACCTATAACACCTAGGACAACTAAAACACCTAAAACAACCATAAAACATACAACAACTATAACAACAATAAAAACTAAAACAACTAGAACAACTAGAACAACTAAACAACCAAAGCAACTAAAACAACTAAAATAACTAAAACAACTAAAACAACTAAAACAACTGAAACAACTATAACACCTAGAACAACTGCAACACCTAAAACAATTATAACAACTAAAACAACTAGAACACCTAAAAACAACTGCAACAACTTGAACAACAAAAACAACAAAAAACGAATAAAACAACTAAAACAACTAAACAACTAAAACCACTAAAACAACTTAAATAACTAATACAACTATAACAACTAAAACAACTGAAACAACTAAATCAACTAAAAAAACTAGAACAAGTGGACAACTAAACAACTACAACAACTAAAATACCTAAAACAGCTGAAATACCTATAACAACTAAACACTTAAAACACCTATAACATCTGAAACAACTATAACAACTAAAACAACTATAACACCTAAAACAACTAGAACAACAATAACAACTGAAGCAACTAAAACAACTGAAACAACTAAAACAACTAAAACACCTTGATCAACTAAAACACCTAAAACAACTAAAACACCTAATACATCTAAAACAACTAGATCACCTTGAACAACTACAACACCTATAACAACTGAAACAACTAAAACAACTAGAACAACTGAACACCTAAAACAAATAAAACACCTGGAACACCTATAACATCTAAAACACTTGAAACACCTAGAACACCTGGAACACCTATAACACCTAAGATAACTAGAACACCTAAAACAACTATAACACATATAACAACTAAAACAACTCTAACACCTATACCAACTGAAACAACTAGAACAACTAAACAACTAAAACAATTAAAAAATACTAAAACACCTGAAACAACTAAAACACCTATAACACCTAAACACCTATATCACCTTAAACACCTATAAAAACTTGAACACCTAGAACAACTAAAACACCTATAATTACTATAACAACTATAACAACTATAACAACTAAAACAACTAAAACAACTATAACAACTGTAACAACTATAACAACTAAAGCAACTGAAACAACTAAAACAACTATAACAATTAAAAAATATTAAAACACCTGAAACAACTAAAACACCTATAACACCTAAAACACCTATATCACCTTAAACACCTATAAAAACTTGAACACCTAGAACAACTAAAACACCTATAATTACTATAACAACTATAACAACTATAACAACTAAAACAACTAAAACAACTATAACAACTGTAACAACTATAACAACTAAAGCAACTGAAACAACTAAAACAACTATAACAATTAAAAAATATTAAAACACCTGAAACAACTAAAACACCTATAACACCTAAAACACCTATATCACCTTAAACACCTATAAAAACTTGAACACCTAGAACAACTAAAACACCTATAATTACTATAACAACTATAACAACTATAACAACTATAACAACTAAAACAACTGAAACAACTATAACAACTGTAACAACTATAACAACTAAAACAACTAAAACAACCATAACAACTGAAACAACTATAACACCAAAATAAATAAAACAACTGAACTACTAAACAACTAAAACACCTAATACAACTAAAACACCTAGAACCACATACACAATTATAACAACTAAAACAACTAGAACAACTAAAACATCTAAAAAAACTAAGAAATCTAGAACAACTAAAACAACCAGAACAACTAAGACAACAAAAACAACTAAAACAACTAAAACAACTAAAACAACTAAAACAACTATAACACCTAGAACAACTGCATCACCTTAAACAATTATAACAACTAAAACAATTAGAACACCTAAAAACAACTAAAACAACTAGAACAACAAAAAACAACATAAACAAATAAAACAACTAAAACAACTAAACAACTAAAACAACTAAAACAACTAAAATAACTAATACAACTACAACAACTAAAACAACTGAAACAACTAAATCAACTAAAAAAACTAGAACAAGTGGAACAACTAAACAACTACAACAACTAAAATACCAAAAACAACTTAAATACCTAAAACAACTAAACACCTAGAACACCTATACCATCTGAAACAACTATAACAACTAAAACAACTAGAACACCTTAAACAACTAAAACACCTAAATCAACAAAACGCCTATTACACCTAAAACAACTAGAACACCGTGAACAACTACAACACCTATAACAACTGAAACAACTAAAACAACTACAACAACTATAACAGCTAAGAGAACTGAAACATCTAAACAACTACAACACCCATAACAACTATAACACCTAAAACCACTAAATCACCTAAAACGACTAAAACAACTATAACAACTGCAACAACTAAAACACCTAGAACACCTAAAACAACTAAAACACCTATAACAACTATAACACCTCAAATAACTAAAACACCTAAAACAACTAAAACACCTATAACAACTAAAACAACTGAAACAACTAAACCAAATAAAACAACTTAAACAACTCTGAACAACTAAAACAACTATAACAACTATACCAACTAAAACAACTAAAACAACCAAACAACTTAAACAACTATAACACCTATAACAACTGAATCACCTACAACAATTATAACACCTCAAACAACTGAAACACCTCTAACAAATGAAACACCTATAAAAGCTAAAACAACTATAACACCTAAAACAATTAAAAAAATAAACAACTATAACAACTAACACAACTATAACAACTATAACACCTAAAACAACCAAAAAAACTATAACAACTAAAACAAATACAACAACAAAAACAAATAAAACAACTAAAACAACTAAACAACTAAAACAACTAAAACAACTAAATAACTAATACAACTAAAACAACTAAAACAACTGAAAAAACTAAATCAACTAAAAAAACTAGAACAAGTGGAACAACTAAACAACTACAACAACTAAAATACCTAAAACAACTGAAATACCTAAAACAACTAAACACCTAAAACACCTATAACATCTGCAACAACTAAAATACCTACAACAACTATAACACCTAAAACAACTAAAACAACTATAACAACTGCAACAACAAAAACAACTAAAACAACTAGAACACCTTAAACAACTAAAACACCTAAAACAACAAAAACACCTAATACACCTAAAACAACTGGAACACCGTGAACAACTACAACACCTATAACAACTGAAACAACTAAAACAACTAAAACAACTAAACACCTATAACAGATAAAACACCTGAAACAAATAAAACAACTAAACAACTATAACAACTAAAACAACTAAAACACCTAGAACACCTAAAACAACTAAAACACCTATAACAACTATAACAACTATAACAACTACAACACCTAAAACAACTAAAACACCTATAACAACTGAAACAACTAAACAACTAAAACAACTAAACCAACTGAAACAACTTAAACAACTCTAACAACTAAAACAACTATAACAACTATACCAACTAAAACAACTAAAACAACTAAACAACTAAATCAACTAAAACACCTAAACACCTTAAACAGCTAAAATACCTCAAACAACTACAACACCTATATCGCCAAAAATAACTAAACAACAATAACACATAAAACAACTAAAAAACTTAAACAACTATAACACCTATAACAACTGAAACACCTACAACAATTATAACACCTCAAACAACTGAAACACCTATAACAACTAAAACACCTATAACAACTAAAACAACCATAACACCTGAAACAATTAAAACAACTAAAACACCTACAACAACTATAACACATAAAACAACTGAAACACCTCAAACAACTATAATACCTAAAACAACTAAAAAAATAATTAACTATAACAACTAAAACAACTATAACAACTATAACACCTAAAACAACAAAAAATATATAACAACTTAAACAAATATAACAACTGAAACAACTAAAACAACTAAAACAACTGAAACAACTAGAACAACTAAAACAACTTAACAACTAAAACAACTAAAACAACTGAAACAACTCAAACAACTAAAACACCCACAACAACTTTAACACCTAAAACAAATAAAACACCTAGAACAACTAAAACAACTATAACCACTACAACTCATAAAACAACTAAAACACCTATAACAACTAAAACAACTATAACAACTGAAACAACTATAACAACTATAACAACTAAAACAACTATAACGACTGTAACAACTATAACAACTTAAACAACTAAAACAACCATATTAACTGAAACAACTATAACACCTAAAATAACTAAAACAACTGAACAACTAAACAACTAAAACACATAATACAACTAAAACCCCTAGAACCACAAAAACAATTATAACAACTAAAACAACTAGAACAACTAAAACATCTGAAGCAACTAAAAAAACTAAGACATCTAGAACAACTAAAACAACCAAAACAACTAAGACAACGACAACAACTAAAACAACTAAAACAACTAAACAACTGAAACAACTAAACACCTAGAACAACTGTAACACCTAAAACAATTATAGCAACTAAAACAACTAGAACACCGAAAACAACTAAAACAACTTGAACAACTAAAACAACAAAAACAACAAAAACAAATAAAACATCTGAAACAACTAAACAACTAAAACAACCAAAACAACTAAAATAACTAATACAACTATAACAACTAAAACAACTGAAACAACTAAATCAACTAAAAAAACTAGAACACCTTAAACAACAAAAACACCGACAACAACTATAACACCTAATACACCTAAAACAACTAGAACACCGTGAATAACTACAACACCTTTAACAACTGAAACAACTAAAACAACTAGAACAACTAAACACCTAGAACAAATATAACACCTGAAACAAATAAAACAACTAAAACAACTATAACCACTAGGAGAACTAAAACAACTAATTAACTAAAACACCTATAACAACTATAACACCTAAAACCACTAAATCACCTATAACAACTAAAACAACTATAACAACTAAAACAACTAAAACACCTAGAACACCTAAAAACAACTAAAATTCCTATAACATCTATACCACCTATAACAACTAAAACACCTAAAACAACTAAAACAACTAAACAACTAAAACAACTAAAACACCTAAAACACATTAAACAGCTAAAATACCTAAAACAACTACAACACCTATAACGCCTAAAATAACTAAACAACAATAAAACCTAAAACAACTAAAAAACTAAAACAACTATAACACCTATAACAACTGAAACACCTACAACAATTATAACACCTCAAACAACTAAAACAACTAAAACAACTATAACAACTATAACACATAGAAACAACTAAAAAAACTATAACAACTAAATTTTTTTTTATAACAACTAAAACAACTAAAACAACTAAAACAAATATACAACTAGAACAACTAAAACAACTAAACAACTAAAACAACTAAAACAACTGAAACAACTGAAACAACTCAAACAACTAAAACACCCACAACAACTTAACAGCTAAAACAACAATAACACCTATAACAACTAAAACACCTAGAACAACTAAAACAACTATACCAACTACAACTCATAAAACAACTAAAACACCTATAACAACTAAAACAACTAAAACAACTAAACAACCAAAACAACTAAAACAACTAAAACAACTAAAACAACTAAAATAACTCAAACAACTCAAACAACTATAACAACGTAACAACTAAAACAACTAAAAACAACTAAAACAACTAAAAAAAACTATAACAACTAAAACAACTATAACAACTAAAACAACTAAAAAACAACGAAAAAAACTAAAACAACTAAAACAACTACAACAACTGAAACAACTAAAATAACTAAAGCAACTAGATCATCTTTAACAACTAAAACAACTAAAATAACTACAACAACTAGAACAACTAAACAACTAAAACAACTAAAACAACTAGAACAACTAAAACAACTACAACAACTAAAACAACTAAAACAACTAAAACAACTAAAACAACTAAAACAACTATAACAACTAAACAACTAAAACAACTAAAACAAGTAGAACAATAAAGCAACTATAACAACTAAAACAACTACAACACCTGAAACAACTAAAACACCTGGAACACCCATAACACCTATAACTTCCTATACACCTTGAACAAATTGAACACCTAAAACAACCATAACACCTATAAAAACTAAAACACCTAAACAACTAAAACACATACAACAACTAATAACACCTAAAAAACAACTAGAACACATATAACAACTATAACACATATAACACCTAAAACAACTAAAACACCTAAACAACTAGAACACCTAGAACAACTATAACACCAATAACAACTATAACACATAAAACAACTTAAGCAACTACAACAACTAAAACAACTATAACAACTAAAACAACTAAAACAACTCAAACAACTAAAATAACTAAACACCTCAAACAACTAAGACACCTAAAACAATTATAACACCTAAAACAACTATAACACGTATAACAACTAAAACACCTACAGCTACTAAAACAACTAAAACAACTAGAACAACTGAAACACATAAATAAACTAGAACACCTCAAACAACCATAACACCTAAAATAAATAAAACAACTTAAACAACTAAAACAACTAAAACACCTATAAGAACTATAACACCTAAAACACCTATAACACCTATAACAACTTAAACACCAATAACAACTTGAACATCTTTAACACCTGAAACAACTAAAACAACTACATCAACTAAAACAACTACAACAACTACAACAACTCAGACAACTTAAACAACCAAAACACCTAAAACAACAATAACACCTAAAACACCTATAAACAACTATAACACCTAAACAACTATAACACCTTAACAACAGAAACACCTAAAACAACTGAAACAACCAAAACAACTATAACACCTTAACAACAGAAACACCTAAAACAACTGAAACAACTAAAACAACTACAACAACTTTTGTACCTAAAACATTTATAACACCTAAAACAACTAAACACCTAAAACACCAATAACCCCTATAACAATCAAAACACCTAATACAACTAAAACAACTAAAACACATAAAAAACTACAACAACTATAACAACTAAAACAACTAGAACAACTAGAACAACTAAAACAACTACAACAACTGAAACAACTATAACAACTAGAACACCTAAAAAAACTAGAACAACTAAAACAACTAAAACAACTAAAACAACTAAAATAACAACAACAACTAAAACAACTAAAACACCTGAAACAACTGAAACACCTAAATCAACTGAATCATCTATAACATCTAGGACAACTATAACACCTATAACAACTATAACACATAAAACAACTATAACAACTATAACAACTAAAACAACTATAACAACTAGAACAACTAAAACACCTAGAACAACAACAACACCTAAAACACCTGAAACAACTAAAACACCAAAACAACTATAACACATAAGCAACTAAAACACCTGAAACAACTATAACACCTATAACAACTAAATAACTAAAACAACTATAACAACTAAAACACCTAGAACACCTAAAACAACTAAAATACCTATAACAACTATAACACCTATAACAACTACAACACCTAAAACAACTAAAACACCTATAACAACTGAAACAACCAAACAACTAAACCAACTAAACCAACTAAAACAACTTAAACAAATCTAAACAACTAAAACAACTATAACAACTATACCAACTAAAACAACTAAAACAACTATACAACTAAAACAACTAAAACACCTAAAGCACCTTAAAAAGCTAAAATACCTCAAACAACTACAACACCTATAACGCCTAAAATAACTAAACAACAATAACACCTAAAACAACTAAAAAACTAAAACAACTATAACACCTATAACAACTGAAACACCTACAACAATTATAACACCTCAAACAACTGAAACACCTATAACAACTAAAACACCTATAACAACTAAACAACTATAACACCTAAAACAACTAAAACAACTAAAACACCTACAACAACTATAACACATAAAACAACTGAAACACCTCAAACAACTATAACACCTAAAACAACAAAAAAAAAATAACTATAACAACTAAAACAACTATAACAACTATAACACCTATAAAAACTAAAAAAACTATAACAACTAAAACAAATATAACAACTAAAACAACTAAAACAACTAAAACAACTAAAACAACTGAAACAACCAGAACAACTAAAACAACTAAACAACTAAAACAACTAAAACAACTGAAACAACTCAAACAACTAACACACCCACAACAACTTTAACACCTAAAACAACTATAACACCTAAAACAACTAAAACACCTAGAATAACTAAAACAACTATAACAACTACAACTCATAAAACAACTAAAACACCTATAACAACTAAAACAACTAAAACAACCGAAACAACTATAACAACTATAACAACTAAAACAACAGAAACAACTATAACAACTGTAACAACTAAAACAACTAAAACAACTAGAACAACTAAAACATCTGAAGCAACTAAAAAAACTAAGACATCTAGAACAACTAAAACAACCAAAACAACTAAGACAACGACAACAACTAAAACAACTAAAACAACTAAAACAACGGAAAAAACTATAACATCTAAAACAACTGAAACACCTAAAACAATTATAACAACTAAAACAACTAGAACACCTCAAACAACTAAACAACTTGAACAACTAGAACAACAAAAACAACAAAAACAAATAAAACAACTAAAACAACTAAACAACTAAAACCACTAAAACAACTAAAATAACTAATACAACTAGAACAACTAAAACAACTGAAACAACTAATTCAACTAAAAAAACTAGAACAAGTGGAACAACTAAACAACTACAACAACTAAAATACCTACAACAACTGAAATACCTAAAACAACTAAACACCTAAAACACCTATAACATCTGAAACAACTAAAACACCTACAACAACTATAACACCTAAAACAACTAAAACAACTAAAACAACTGAAACAACTAAAACAACTCAAACAACTAGAACACCTTAAACAACTAAAACACCTACAACAACTAAAACACCTTATAAACCTAAAACAACTAGAAAACAACTAGAACTGAATCAACTAAAACAACTAGAACAACTAAACACCTAGAACAAATATAACACCTTAAACAAATAAAACAACTAAAACAACTATAACCACTAGGAGAACTAAAACAACTAAACAACTAAAACACCTATAACAACTATAACACCTAAAACCTCTAAATCACCTATAACAACTAACACAACTATAACAACTAAAACAACTAAAACACCTAGAACACCTAAATAAAATAAAACTCATATAACATCTATAACACATAAAACAACTAAAACACCTAAAACAACTAGAACACCTATAACAACTAAACAACTAAAACAACTAAACCAACTAAAACAACTTAAACAACTCTAAACAACAAGAACAACTATAACAACTATACCAACTAAAACAACCAAAACAACTAAACAACTAAACAACTAAAACACCTAAAACACCTCAAACAGCTAAAATACCTAAAACATCTACAACACCTATAACGCCTAAAATAACTAAACAACAATAACACATAAAACAACTAAAAAACTAAAACAACTATAACACCTATAACAACTAAAACAACTGTAAGACCTAAAACAACTAAAACACCTACAACAACTAAAAACACATAAAACAACTGAAACACCTCAAACAACTATAACACCTAAAACAACTAAAAAAATAAACAATTAAAACAACTAAAACAACTATAACAACTATAACACCTTAAACAACTAAAAAAACTATAACAACTAAAAAAAATATATAACAACTAAAACAACTTAAAAAACTATAACAACTAAAACAACTATAACAACTAAAACAACTAAAACAATTAAAACAACTGAAACAACTACAACAACTAAAACAACTGAAACAACTAAATTAACTAAAACAATTAAAACAACCATAACAATTAAAAATACTAAAACAACTATAACAACTAAAAAACTAAAACAACTATAACAACTAAAATAACTAAAGCAACTAGAACATCTATAACAAGTAAAACAACTAAAACAACTACAACAACTACAACAACTAAAACAACTAAAACAACTAAAACAACTAAAACAACTAAAACAACTGGAAAAACTAAAACAACTACAACAACTATAACAACTAAAAACCTAAAACAACTATAACAACTATAACAACTAAACAACTAAAACAACTAAAACAAGTATAACAACAAAACAACTATAACAACCAAAACCACTACAACAACTGAAACCACTAAAACACCTGGAACACCCATAACACCTATAACTTCTTAAGCACCTATAACAAATTGAACACCTAAAACAACTATAACACCTTTAAAAACTAAACAACTAAAACACATACAACAACTAATAACACCTAAAAAACAACTAGAACACATAAAACAACTATAACACATATAACACCTAAAACAACTAAAACACCTAAACAACTGGAACACCTAAAACAACTATAACACCTATAACAACTAAAACACATAAAACAACTATAACACCTCAAAAACTAGAGCACCTAAAACAACTAAAACAACTGATACAACTAAAACAACTACAACAGCTTAAACACCTAAAACAACTTAACACCTAAGACAACTACAACACCTAAGACACATAAAACACCAATACCAATTAAAACACCTAAAACAACTGAAACAACTACAACAACTAAAACAACTATAACAACTAAAACAACTAAAACAACTCAAACAACTAAAATAACTAAACACCTCAAACAACTAAGACACCTAAAACAATTATAACACCTAAAACAACTTTAACATCTATAACAACTAAAACACCTACAGCTTCTAAAACAACTAAAACAACTAGAACAACTGAAACACATAAATAAACTAGAACACCTCAAACAACCATAACACCTAAAACAAATAAAACAACTTAAACAACTAAACCAACTAAAACACCAATAAGAACTGTAACACCTAAAACACATATAACACCTATAACAACTTAAACTCCTATAACAACTTGAACATCTTTAACACCTGAAACAACTAAAACAACTACATCAACTAAAACAACTACAACAACTAGAACAACTCAGAAAACTTGAACAACCAAAACACCTAAAACAACTATAACACCTAAAACACCTGAAACAACTATAACACCTAAAACAACTATAACACCTTAAACAACTATAACACCTAAAACAACTGAAACACCTATAACAACTACAATAACTAAAACAACTAAAACAACTAATACAACAATAAGCAACAAAAACAACTATAACAACTAAAACAACTATGACAACTAGAACTACTAAAACAACTAAAACAACTAAAACAACTGAAACAACTAAAACAACTAAACAACAAAACAACTAAAACAACTAAAACAACTAAAACACCTATGACAACTAACACAACTACAACAACTAACACAACAAAAACAACTATAACAACTAGAACAACTGAATTAACTGAAACAACTACAACAACTAAAACATCCATAACAACTATAACAAATAAAACACCTGAAACAACTATAACACCTAAAACACCTGTAACACATATAACACCTTAAACACCTTAAACAACTTGAACACCTAAAACAACTAAAACACCTATAACAATTGAAACACCTAAAATAACTAACCACATAGAACAACTACAAACACCTGAAAACAACAGAACACATAAAACAACTATAACACATATAACACCTAAAAAACTATAACACCTGAACAACTATAACACCTAAAACAACTATAACACCTATAACAACCAAAACACATAAAACAACTATAACACCTTAACAACAGAAACACCTAAAACAACTGAAACAACTAAAACAACTACAACAACTATTATACCTAAAACATTTATAACACCTAAAACAACTAAACACCTAAAACACCAATAACCCCTTTAACAATTAAAACACCTAAAACCACTAAAACAACTAAAACACATAAAAAACTACAACAACTATAACAACTAAAACAACTTAAAAAACTATAACAACTAGAACAACTAAAACAATTACAACAACTAAAACAACTATAACAACTAGACACCTAAAACAACTAGAACAACTAAAACAACTAAAACAACTAAAACACCTGAAACAACTAAAACACCCAACTCAACTGAATCATCGATAACATCTAAGACAACTATAACATCTAAAACAACTATAACACATAAAACAACTATAACAACTATAACAACTGAAACAACTATAACAACTAGAACAACTAAAACACCTAAAACAACTACAACACCTAAAACACCTGAAACAACTAAAACACATAAACAACTATAACACATAAGCAACTAAAACACCTGAAACAACTATAACACCTATAACAACTAAATAACTAAACAACTATAACAACTAAAACAACTATAAGCAATTAAAACAACTATAACAACTATAACAACTATAACAACTAAAACAACTAAAACAACTATAACAACTTAAACAACTGAAACAACTAAAAACAACTAAAACAACTTTAAGAACGAAATCAACTATAACAACTAAACAATTAAAACAACTATAACAACTGAAACAACTAAAACAACTAAAACAACTAAAACAACTATACCAACAAAAACAACTAAAACAAATAAAATAACTAAAACAACTAAAACAACTATAACAATTAAAAAATACTAAAACACCTGAAACAACTAAAACACATATAACACCAAAACACCTATAACACATTAAACACCTAAAACAACTTGAACACCTATAACAACTAAAACACCTATACCAACTATAACATCTATAACAACTATAACAACTAAAACAACTAGAACAACTAAACAACTGAAACAACTATAACACTTAAAACAACTATAACAACTATAACAACTATAACACCTGGAACAACTCAAACAACTACAAACACCTAAACAATTAAAACAACTAAACAACTATAACAACTAAAACAACTAAAACAAGTAAAACAACAACAACAACTAAAACAACTCAAACAACTGAAACAACTAGAACAACTAAAACAACTGAACAACTAAAACAACTATAACAACTAAAAACAACTAAAACAACTATAACAACTGTAACAACTATAACAACTAAAACAACTAAACAACCATAACAACTGAAACAACTATAACACCTAAAATAACTAAAACAACTGTACAACTAAACAACTAAACCACCTAATTCAACTAAAACACCTAAACCACTAAAACAATGATAACAATTAAAACAACTAGAACAACTAAAACAGCTGAAGCAACTAAAAAAACTAAGACATCTAGAACAACTAAAACAACCAAAACAACTAAGACAACGATAACAACTAAAACAACTAAAACAACTAAAACAACTAAAACAACTAAAACAACTATAACACCTAGAACAACTGAAACACCTAAAACTATTATAACAACTAAAACAACTAGAACACCTAAAACAACTAAAACAACTTGAACAACCAGAACAACAAAAACAACAAAAAACAAATAAAACAACTAAAACAACTAAACAACTACAACAACTAAAACACCTAAAACAACTGAAATACCTAAAACAACTAAACACCTAAAACACCTTTAACACCTGAAACAACTAAAACACCTACAACAACTATACCACCTAAAACAACTAAAACAACTATAACAACTGGAACAACTGAAACAACTAAAACAACTAGAACACCTTAAACAACAAAAACACCTAAAACAACAAGTAAACACCTAATACACCTAAAACAACTAGAACACATTGAACAACTACAACACCTATAACAACTGAAACAACTAAAACAACTAGAACAACTAAACACCACAAACAAATAAAACACCTGAAACAACTAAACAACTAAAACAACTATATCAACTAAGAGAACTAAAACAACTAAACAACCAAAACACCTATAACAACTTTAACACCTAAAACCACTAATTAACCTATAACAACTAAACCAACTAAAACAACTAGAACAACTAAAACAACTATAACAACTAAAACACCTAAAACAACGAAAACAACTAAACACCTGTAACACCTATAACACCTAAGACAACTTGAACACATAAAACAACTAAAACATATATAACAACAAAAACAACAAAAACAACAATAACAACTATAACAACTAAAACAACTAGAGCAACTAAACCAACTAAAACAACTAAAACAACAATAACAACTAAACAACTAGAACAACTAAAACAACTAAAACAACTATAATAACTAAAACAACTCTAACCACTTGAACAACTAAAACAACTAAAACAACTAAAACAACTAAAACAACTAAAACAACAAAAAACAACTATAACAACTAAACAACTAAAACACCTGAAACAACTAAAACACATGAACAACTAGAACACCTATAACAACTATAACACCTCAAACAACTGTAATACCTAAAACAACTGAAACAACTAGAACAACTACGACAACTGAAACACCTTAAACAACTATAACACCTTGAACAAATAAAACACCTAAAACACCTATATCGTCTATAAAAATTAAAAAACCTTGAAGAACTATAACAACTAAAACAACTACAACAACTATAACAACTATAACAACAGAAACAACTAGAACAACTAAAACAACTAAACACCTTAAACAACTAAAACACATATAACAACTATAACACCTAAAACAACTAAAACATGTATAACAACTACAACAACTTAACCAACTTAACCAACTAAAACACCTCAAATACACCTACAAAACCTAACACAATTAAAACACCTAAAAAACATGCAACACCTATAACACCTAAGGCAACTAGAACACCTAAAATAGCTAAAACACATAAAACAACTAAAACAACTATAACAACTAAAACAACTAGAACAACTAAAACAACTGAAACAACTAAAACAACTAAAACAACTAAAACACCTATAACACCTAAAACAATTATAACACCTATAACAATTAGAACACCTAAAACAACTACAACACCTATGACAACTAAAACAACTATAACAACTAAAACACCTAGGATAACTCAAACAACTAGAAAACACCTAAACAATTAGAACAACTAAAACAACTAGAACAACTAAAACAACTATAACAACTAAACCAACTATAACAACTAAAACACCTTTAAACAACTATAACACCTATAACCACTAAAACACGTATAACAACTAAAACAACTATAATAACTAGAACAACTAAAACACCTACAACAACTATAACACCTAAAACAACTATAACAACTAAAACAACTATAACAACTCAAACAACTAAAACAAATACAACAACTTAACCAACTAAAACACCCATGTCACATAAAACCCCTGTAACAACTATAACACCTAAAACACCTGAAACACCCATGACAACTAGAACACATAAAACAACTAGAACACATAAAACAACTAGAACACATAAAACAACTAGAACAACTATAACAACTAAAATTACTAAAACAACTCGAACAACTAAAACAACCAAAACAACTATAACAACTCGAACAACTAAAACACCTGAAACAACTAAAACACCTAAAACAACTGACACGTCTATAACACCTGAGACAACTATAACACCTAAGTTAACTAAAAACACATGAAACAACTAAATCATTTATAACAACTAAAACAACTATAACAACTAGAACAACTAAAACAACTAGAACAACTAAAACAACTAAAACACATATAACACAAATAACACCTAAAATAACTATAACACCTAGAACAACAACAACACCTAAAACAACTATAACACCCATAACAACTAAAACAACTAAAACAACTAGAACAACTAAACACTTGAAACAACTTAAAAGCCTAAAACAAATAGAACATCTAAAACAACTAAAACACCTAAAACAACTCAACAACTAAAAACACCTAAACAACCAAAATCACTAAAACAACTATAACAACTGAAACAACTACAACAACTAGAACAACCAAAACAACTAAAACAACTAAAACACCTTAACAACTGAAACACCTAAAACAACTAAAACATCTAAACAAAACTAAAACACCTAAATCAACTATAACGCCTAGAACAACTAAAACACCTAAAACAACTAAAACACATATAACAACTAAATAACTAAAACAACTATAACAACTAGAACATTTATTAGCAACTAAAACAACTATAACAACTAAACAACTAAAACTACTACAACAACTAAATTAACTTGAACAACTGAAACAACTAAAACAACTAAACAACTTAAACGGCTAGAAAAACTAGAACAACTAAAACAACTATAACAACTGCAACAAATAAAACAACTAAAACAACTGAAACAACTATAACAACTAGATCAACTAAAACAACTAAAACAACTAAAACAATCAACAATACTAAAATACCTGAAACGACTAAAACACCTAAACACCTAAAACACCTATAACACCTTAAACACCTGAAAACCTTGAACACCTAGAACAACTATAACACCTATAAAAACTATAACAACGAAATCAACTAGAACAACTAAACACTTCAACCAACTATAACACCTAAAACAACTATAACAACTAGAACAACTACAACACCTAGAACAACTCAAACAACTAAAAACACATAACAAGTAAACCAACTAAGACAACTATAATAACTAAAACAACTAAAACAACTCAAACAACTATAACAACATAAACAACTAAAACCCCTAAAAAAACTACAACACCTAGAAACAACTAAAACACCTGAAACACCTATAACACCTAAACACCTAGAACACCTGGAACAACTAAAACAACTAAAACAACTAAACCAACTATAACACCTATAACAATTATAAAACCTAAAACAACTATAACAGCTAGAACAACTACAATACCTATAACAACTAAAACAACTGAAACAACTAGAACAACTAAACACCTGAAACAACTATAACACCTAAAGCAACTATAACAACTAAACAACTACAACACCTAGAACAACTCTAACAACTGAAAACACCTAAACAACTATAACAACTAGAACAACTAAAACAAATTTAACAACTAAAAACACTGAAACAACTACAACACCTAAAACCCCTATAACACCTAAAACAACTATTACAACTAAAACAACTAGAACACCTAGAACAACTCAAACAACTAAAAACACCTAAAAAATTAAAACAACTACAAAAACTATAACAACTAAAACAACTATAACAACTAAAACAACTAAAACAATTATAACAACTAAAAACACCTAAAAAACTATAACACCTAAAACAACTAAGCACCTATAACAACTAAAACAACTAAAACAACTAAAACAACTAAACAACTAAAACAACTATAACAACTAAAACAACTATAACAACTAGAACAACTATAAATACTAAAACAACTAGAACAACTAAAACAACTAAAACAACTATAACAACTAAAACAACTTAAACACATGAAACAACTATAACACCTGAAACACCTATAACACTAATAACACCTTGAACACCTAAAATAACTTGAACACCTAAAACAACTAAAACACCTATAACAACTATAACACCTAAACAACTAGAACACATAAAACAACTAAAAACACCTATAAGCAAGTAGAACACGTAAAACAACTAAACACATAATAAAACACCTGAACAAACAAAACACCTAAAACAATTAGAACACCTAAAACAACAATAACACCTATAACAACTATAACACATAAAACAACTATAACACCTCAAACAACTATAACACCTCAAACAACTAAAACGACTAGAACAACTACAAAATCTACAACACCTAAAACAACTAAAACACCTAAAACAACTGCAACACCAATAACAACAATAACACCTATAACAACTAAAACAACTATAACAACTGAAACAACTAAAAAACTGAAACAACTAGAACAACTAAACACATGAAACAACTATAACACTTAAACAACTATAACAACTTAAACAACTATAACACCTATAACAACTAAAACAACTATAAAACCTAGAACAACTATAACACCTAAAACAACTACAACACCTATAACAACTAAAACAACTGAAACAACTATAACAATTAAACACCTGAAACAACTATAACACCTGAAACAACTATAACAACTAAACAACTAAAACACCTAGAACAACTCAAACAACTGAAAACACCTAAACAACTATGACAACTAAAACAACTTTAACAACCAAAAAAACTGAAACAACTACATCACCTAAAACCCCTATAACACCTAAAACAACTATAACACCTAAAACAATTAAAACACCTAAACTAATATAACACCTAAAACAACTAAAACAACTAAAATTATAGAAACAGCTAAACAATTGAAACAACTATAACACCTAAAACAACTATATCACCTAGAACAACTCAAACAACCAAAAACACATAAACAACCAAAACAACTAAAACAACTAAAACAACTAAAATAACAATAACAACCACAACAACTGAAACAACTAAAACACCTAAAACAACTATAACACATAAACAACTACAAAACCTCAAACAACTGTAACACCAAACACAACTAAATCAACTAAAACAACTAAAACAACTAGAACACCTATAACAACTATATCACCTATAACACCTGAAAAACCTCAAACAACTTAAACACCTATAACAACTAAACAACTATAACACCTCAAACAACTAAAACACCTAAAACAACTAAAACAACTAAAACAACTACAACAGCTATAACACCTAAAACAACTGAAACACCTAAAACAACTACAACACCTATAACAACTTGAACACCTAAAACAACTAAAACACCTATAACAACTATACTAACTATAACAACTATAACAACTAAAACAACTAGAACAACTAAACACCTGAAACAACCATAACACTTAAACAACTATAACAACTAAAACAACTATAACACCTGTTACACCTAAAACAACTATAAAACCTAAAACAACTATAACACCTATAACAACTACAACACCTATAACAACTACAACAACTGAAACAACTAAAACAACTAAACACCTGAAGCAACTATAACACCTGAAACAACTATAACAACTGAACAACTAAAACACCTAGAACAACTCTAGCAACTGAAAACCCCTAAACAACTACGACAACTAAAACAACTAAAACAACTTTAACAACTAAAAACACTGAAACAACTACATCACCTAAAACCCCTATAGCACCTAAAACAACTACAACACATAAACAATTAAAACACCTAAAACTACTAGAACACCTATAACAACTAAAAACTTAAACAACTAGAACAACTAAACAATTGAAACAACTATAACACCTAAAACAACTATAACAACTACAACAACTAAAACACCTAGAACAACTCAAACAACTAGAAACAACTAAACATTCAAAACAACTAAAACAACAGTAACAACCAGAACAACTGAAACAACTACAACACCTAAAACAACTATAACACATAAACAACTACAACACCTCAAACAACTATAACACCTACCACAACTAAAACAACTAAAACAACTAAAACAACTAGACCACCAATAACAACTATAACACCTACAACACCTGAAACACCTTAAACAACGTAAACACCTATAACAACTAAAACAACTAAAACAACTGAAACAACTGAAACAACTAGAACAACTACAACAACTAAAACCACTAAAACAACTAAAACACCTGAAACACCGATAACACCAATCACCTTAAACATTTAAAACAACTTGAACACCTAAAACAACTAAAACACCTATAACAACTATAACACCTTATCAACTACAACACATAAAAAAAACATTTAAAACCTAGAACACATAAAACAACTAAAACACATATAACACCTAAACAACTAAAACACCTAAAACAACTATAACACCTAAAACAACTATAACACCTATAACAACTGGAACACATAAAACAACTATAACACCCCGAACCACTAAAACACCTAAACACCTAAAACAACTAAACAAATACAACAGCTAAAACACCTGAAAAACAACTATAACAACTAAACAACTACAACAACTACAACAACTAAAACAACCAAAACAACTAGAACAACTTAAACAACTATATCAACTAAAACAACTGAAACAACTACAACACCTAGAACAACTATAACACGTAAAACAACTAGAACACCTCAAACAAGCATAACACCTAAACAACTATAACAACTGAAACAACTAAAACAACTACAACAACTATAACAACTAAACAACTAAAACAATTAAGACAACTCAAACAACTAAAACACCTTAACAACTAAAACACCTAAAACAACTTAAACACCTGAAACACTGAAACAACTATAACACCTAAAACAATTATGACACCTAAAACAACTATAACACCTAAAAGAACTGAAACACCTATAACAACTACAATAACTTAAACAACTAAAACAACTAAAACAACTATAAGCTACTAAAACAACTATAACAACTATAACAACTATAACAACTAAAACTACTTAAACAACTACAACAACTAAAACAACTGAAACAACAAAAACAACTAAAACAACTAAACAATTAAAACAACTAAAAAAAATAAAACAACTATGACAACTAACACAACTATAACAACTAAAACTACTCAAACAACTATAACAACTAGAACAACTAAAACAACTAGAACAACTAAAACAACCATAACAACTATAACAAATAAAACAACCAAAAACAACTAAGACAACGAAAACAACTAAAACAACTAAAACAACTAAAACAACTAAACAACTAAAACAACTAAACAACTAAAACAACTAAAACAACTAAAACAACTATAACAACTTAAACAACTTGAACAACTAGAACAACTATAACAACTATAACAACTAGAAACACTAAAACAACTAAAACAACTAGAACAACTAGAAACACTAAAACAACTAAAACAACTAGAACAACTAAAACAACTAAAACAACTAGAACAACTAAAACAACTAAAACACACGAAACAACTAAAACACCTGAAACACCTATATTACCAATAACACCTTGAACACCTAAAATAACTTGAACACCTAAAACAACTAAAACACCTATAACAACTATAACACCTAAACAACTAAAACACATAGAGCAACTAAAAACACCTATAAACAAGAAGAACACATAAAACAACTAAAACACATATAACACCTGAACAAATAAAACACCTAAAACAACTAGAACACCTAAAACAATAATAACACCTAAAACAACTACAGTATAACACATAAACCAACTATAACACCTCAAACATCTAAAACACCTAAAACAACTAAACAACTAAAACAACTACAACAGCTACAACACCTAAAACAACAAAAACACCTAAAACAACTACAACACCTATAACAACTATAACACTTACAACAACTAAAACAACTAAAACAACAAGAACACCTATAACAACTATAACACCTATAACACCTGAAACACCTAAAACAACTTAAACACCTATAACAACTAAAACAACTAAAACAACTGAAACAACTAAAACAACTGAAACAACTAAAAAAACTAAAACAACTAAAACACCTGGAACACCGATAACACCAATCACACCTTAAGCATTTAAAATAACTTGAACACCTAAAATAACTAAAACACCTATAACAACTATAACACCTTAACAACTAAAACACATAAAACAACTAAAAACACATAAAAACAACTAGAACACATAAAACAACTAAAACACAAATAACACCTAAACAACTAAAACACCTAAAACAACTAGAACACCTAAAACAACTATAACACCTATAACAACTAGAACACATAAAACAAATATAACACCCCAAACAACTAAAACACCTATAACACCTAAATCAACTAGAACAACTACAACAGCTAAAACACCTAAAAAACAACTATAACAACTAAAACAACTACAACAACTACAACAACTAAAACAACCAAAACAACTAGAACAACTTAAACAACTATAACAACTAAAACAACTGAAACAACTAAAACACTTATAACAACTAAAACACGTAAAACAACTAGAACACCTCAAACAACCATAACACCTATAACAACTAAAACAACTAAAACAACTACAACAACTAAAACAACTAAAACAACTAAAACAACTAAAACAACTAAGACAACTTAAACAACAAAAACACCTTAATCAACTGAAACACCTAAAACAACTATAACACCTGAAACACCTAAAACAACTATGACACCTGAAACAAATATGACACCTAAAACAACTATAACACCTAAAAGAACTGAAACACCTAAAACAACTAAAATAACTAAAACAACTGAAACAACTATAAGCAACTAAAACAACTATAATAACTATAACAACTATAACAACTAAAACTACTTAAACAACTACAACAACTAAAACAACTGAAACAACTATAACAACCAAAACAACTAAACAACTAAAACAACTAAAACAACTAAACAACTATGACAACTAACACAACTATAAAAAACTAAAACAACTCAAACAACTAGAACAACTAGAACAACTAAAACAACTAGAACAACTAAAACAACTATAACAACTATAACAAATAAAACAACTAAAACACCTGAAACAACTATAACACCTAAAACACCTAGAACACATATAATACCTTAAACACCTAAAACAACTTGATCACCTTAATCAACTAAAACACATATAACAACTGGAACACCTAAAACAACTAAACAGATGAAACAACTACAAACACCAAGAAACAACTAAAACACATAAAACTATAACACATATAACACCTAAAACAACTAAAACACTTGAACAACTAGAACACCTATAACAACTATAACACCTATAACAACTAAAACCACATAAAACAACTATAACACCTCAAACAACTGAAACACATAGAACAATTGAACAACTAAAACAACTACAACAACTAAAACACCTCAAACAACTATAACACCTTGAACAACTATAACACCCAAAACACCTATAACACCTATAACAATTGAAACACCTTAAACAACTAGAACAACTACAACAACTACAACAACTATAACAACTATAACAACAGAAACAACTAGAACAACTAAAACAACTAAACACCTTAAACAACTATAACACCTATAACAACTATAACACCTAAAACAACTATAACAAGTATAACAACTCAAACAACTAAAACAACTGAAACAAATATAACACCTAAAACAACTATAACACCTAAAACAACTATAACAACTATAACAACTACAACAACTAAAACAACTAAAACAACTAAAACAACTAAAACAACTACAAAAACTTAACCAACTAAAACACCTAAAATACACCTACAACACCTAACACAACTAAACACCTAAAAACACCTGCAACACATATAACACCTATGGCAACTAGAACACCTAAAATATTTATAACACATAAAACAACTTAAACAACTAGAACAACTAAAACAACTTGAACAACTAGAACAACTAAAACAACTAGAACAACTAAAACAACTAGAACAACTAAACCAACTAAAACAACTGAAACACCACAAGCAACTATTACACCTAAAACCACTAAAACACCTATAAGAACTAAAACAACTATAATAACTAAAACAACTAAAACACCTACAACAACTATAACACCTATAACAACTATAACAACTGAAACAACTATAACAACTAAAACAACTAAAACAAATATAACAACTTAACCAACAAAAACACCTAGGTCACATAAAACACCTAAAACAACTATAACACCTAAAACACCAAAAACATTAAGACCATTAGAACACATAAAACAACTATAACACATAAAACAACTAGAACAACTAAAAACAACTATAACAACTAAAACAACTATAACAACTAAAACAACTAAAACAACTAAAACAACTAATACAACTAAAACAACTAAAACAACTAAAACAACTAAAACAACTAAACCAACTATAACAACTAGGACAACTAAAACAATTAAAACAACTAAAACAACCAAAACAACTATAACAACTAGAACAACTAAAACACCTGAAACAACTAAAACAGCTAAAACAACTGAAACGCCTATAACACATGAGACAACTATAACACTTAAGTTAACTATAACACATGGAACAACTAATTCAACTATAACAACTGAAACAACTATAACAACTAGAACAACTAAAACATCTAGAACAACTAAAAGAACTATAACACCTATAACACCTGAAATAACTATAACACCTAGAACAACAACAACACATAAAACAACTATAACACCTATAACAACTCAAACAACTAAAACAACTAGAACAACTAAACACCTGAAACAACTTCAACACCTAAAACAACTATATCAACTAAAACAACTAAAACACCTAGAACAACTCAACAACTATAAACACCTAAACAACTAGATCGACTAGAACAACTAAAACAACTAAAACAACGAGAACAACTAGAACAACTATAACAACCAAAACAACTAAAACATCTTAACAACTGAAACACCTAAAACAACTACAACACCTAAAACACCCAAAAAAACTAAAACACCTACAAACAATTATAACACCTTGAACAACTAAAACACTTACAACAACTAAAACACCTATAACAACTAATAACTAATACAACTATAACAACTAAAACATTTATAAGCAACTAAAACAACTATAACAACTATAACAACTAAAACAACTATAACTACTAAAACAACTAAAACAACTTAAACAACTGAAACAACTAAAACAACAACAACAACTTAAACGACTAGAACAAGTAGAACAACTAAAACAACTATAACAACTCCAACAAATAAAACCACTATAACAACTGAAACAACTATAACAACTAGAAAAACTAAAACAACTAAAACAACTATACCAATTATAAATACTAAAACACCTGAAACAACTATAACACCTATAACACCTAAAATACACCTATAACACCTTAAACACCTGAAACAACTTGAACACCTGAAACAACTAAATCACCTAGAACAACTCAATCAACTAATGACTCCTAAACAATTAAAAACAACTAAAACAACTATAACAACTAAAACAACTATAAGCAGCTAAAACAACTATAACAACTATAACAACTATATCAACTAAAACTACTTAAACAACTACAACAACTAAAACAACTGAAACAACTGAAACAACTAAAACAACTAAACAACTAGAATAACTAAAACAACTAAAACAACTATGACAACTAACACAACTATAACAACTGAAACAACTAAAACAACTATAACAACTAGAACAACTAAAACACCTAGAACAACTCAAACAACTATAAACACCTAAACAACTAGAACGACTAAAACAACTGAAATAACTAAAACAACTAAAACAACTTAAACAACTAGAACAACTAAAACGACCAAAACAACTAAAACACCTTAACAACTGAAACACCTAAAACAACTACAACACATAAAACACCTAAAAAACTAAAACACCTACAAACAACTATAACACCTTGAAAAACTAAAACACTTGAAACAACTCAAACACCTATGACAACTAAAACAACTAGAACAACTCAAACACCTAGAACAACTCAAACAACTAAAAACACCTGAACAATTAAAACAACTAAAACAACTAGAACAACTCAAACACCTAGAACAACTCAAACAACTAAAAACACCTGAAAAATTAAAACAACTAAAACAACTAGAACAACTAAAACAACTATAACAACTAAACCAACTAAAACAACTGAAACACCACAAACAACTATAACACCTAAAACCACTAAAACACCTATAACAACTGAAACAACTATAATAACTAAAACAACTAAAACACCTCCAACAACTATAACACCTAAAACAACTATAACAACTAAAACAACTATAACAACTAGAACAACTAAAACAAATATAACAACTTAACCAACTAAAACACCTAGGTCACATAAAACACCTAAAACAACTATAACACCTAAAACACCATAAACACCTAAGACAACTAGAACACATATAACAACTATAACACATAAAACAACTAGAACAACTAAAAAACTATAACAACTATAACAACTAAAACAACTAAAACAACTATAACAACTAAACAACTATAACAACTAGGACAACTAAAACAATTAAAACAACTAAAACAACTAAAACAACTATAACAACTAGAACAACTAAAACACCTGAAACAACTAAAACAGCTAAAACAACTGAAACGCCTATAACACCTGAGACAACTATAACACCTAAGTTAACTATAACACATGGAAAAACTAAATCAACTACAACAACTGAAACAACTATAACAACTAGAACAACTAAAACATCTTGAACATCTAAAACAACTAAAACACCTATAACACCTGAAATAACTATAACACCTAGAACAACAACAACACCTAAAACAACTATAACACCTATAACAACTAAAACAACTAAAACAACTAGAACAACTAAACACCTGAAACAACTTCAACACCTAAAACAACTATAACAACTAAACACCTAAAACACCTAGAACAACTCAAACAACTATAAACACCTAAACAACTAGAACGACTAAAACAACTAAAACAACTAAAACAACTAGAACAACTATAACAACTAAGACAACCAAAACAACTAAAACACCTTAACAACTGAAACACCTTTAACAACTACAACACCTAAAACACCTAAAAAAACTAAAACACCTACAAACATCTATAACACCTTGAACAACTAAAACACTTAAAACAACTAAAACACCTATAACAACCTAATACAGTACTGGAAAAATTATTATGGATTTTTGAGATTTCCGGTATTTTTACATAAGAAGGTGAAATAAACACAATTTATGTAATGATAGATGATTTATTTCGTATTATTTATGCAGAACGAGTATTTCAGTAGTAAATTTGATCTCCTTTAGCAGGTTTCTAGTGATATCTGGCAATAATTAGCTGTCGGTCTATGGCAATGATCAATTCCATCACGTGGTCCACATGCTG
>SDVV010000531.1:0-31066 GCA_016164225.1 Gammarus roeselii | reverse complement strand
TATATATGTATACGTACCGGACCAGCACGTCTGCTGTTTTCTTCAAAAGTGTTAGACTAGTGCAAGCGCTTCACGTCCGTCTTTGAAATAGAGAAATGAGACAAACTGAATTCACTCTTGTTCTGAAATATTTTTAGCAGTCCTGCAAGCAAGGGCTACTTCTAGCGTTGGAGTAATGTGTCCGGTGTCCAATTTGACACGGTTGGCGATGAGACACGGGGTCGAACAGCCATTGTGGGCGATGGCACCTGTAGACGATAGACCACTGCGAACGATGGGCCACTGCGGGCGGTGAGTCATGCTAGGCGTTGGCCAGATTATGAGATGGTTCACTATGGGCGGTGAGTCGTGTTCGGCGATAAGCCAATCTGAGCGATGACCCCCCGTTGGCGATGGGCTATTGTTGTCGATGGGCGCCTATGGGCAATGAGCCGCTGCAGACGATGGCACACTACAGTAGGGTCTAAGCGTTAATGCGATCGATTGTCAAATGTGTGTGACGGGCCACTACTAGCAATAGATTTTTTACGGGCGTGGGGTTCCTGTGGGTGATTTCGACTGTAAGGGATTGGTCACTGTGAGCAATGGGCTACTTTAGGCCCACGAACTCCATGAATGATGAGCTCAAGTGAAAGGTGGGTCACTGTGGACGATGGTCTCCTGTGGTGTATAGGTTACTGTAGGCTCTGGGCCGATGTATGCGAATGTCCATTTTGAACACTGGACCCCAGTGTGCGTTGGGCCCACTCGTGTTTGGGCCACTTTTGGTGATGAGCTACAACGCACGTTGAGCCAATGTGGCTGCTGGGATACATTAGGTGCTGGACTCCTGTGGCTGATGGGATCCATTAGGTGCTGGGCTCCTGTGGCTGCTGGGATACATTGGGCGCTGGGCTCCGTAGGCGTTGAGCCACTGTGGGCAATTAGCCCATTTCCAACTCTGGCCATTTTCATTGCTGGAACACCGTAAAGGGTCGGACACTGATGCTACTGTGTCACTGTTATTGGAACACCGTAATGGGTAGGTCACTGATGTTGCTGGGTCACTGTTATTGGAACACCGTAATGGGTAGGTCACTGATATTGCTGCGTCACTGTTATTGGAACACCGTAATGGGTCGGTCACTGATGTTGCTGGGTCACTGTTATTGGAACACCGTAATAGGTCGGTAACTGATGTAGCTGGGTCCCTGTGGGCGTTGAACCAAAATCTGAGGTCACGTCTTTATTTGAATCAGCAGAACGTGTGTGTCAAGACTTCAAAATCGTAGCTCTCAAAATGGCTCTTCATTGTCTCATTGGTTCCCCAAGCTCAATTTTAGGCCATTTAGTGAACTTTTGGTACAATTTTCGAATGTGTTGTTCTGCATCGCTATAGCTGATAAATTCATCAATCTTGCCCTAGAACTTCTGTTAATCCTCTGGTCGGGTCTTCATTCCAAATCACTTTTTGTAATCGTTGTTCAACATCTCCCCACTCAGTAGTTTAAAATTAAAAAATCGATTGAAACTTTTTATTTTGTTGTCGGTTCACCGGTCGCAGTAATTGTGTGAAAATGTGAGAAAGAGTATTGCACTGCCATAACCTTGATTGTATGTAGTGAGAGTCTCTATGCAGTACATATATACAGAGCATAAGGATCAAATGAATGTTTCGAATTAACTGTTCCTGGTGCACATGAATCAGTGCATGTGAAAGTTGTCGCGATTTTTATGGAATATATTGTTATCGTTTTTTCTATACATCGAATTGTTTTGTCAGGGATAGCTAAAAAATAGTGTGAAAAAATATTTGTCATGAATCATTTGGATGTGCAAAATTTCAATTGAATGTCGGAAGAGTCAGTTCCAAGTTACCTGTATGATCCAAGCTAGGCTAGTCTAGCTAAATCATATATACATACGACAATCTAAGTATCGACAACACCACCCTAGAGTTTTTTGGGTGATCAATGAAAAAGTATTTCTGAAACAACACGGTACTGCGCTATTGTACTGAATTACAGTATTTTATTGGGTGGAAAAATAATTTGGAGCACCCAGACCAGTCAAAGTTGATTTAAACGGGAACCCCAGCAGTTTGGCTGCAGTGATCGACATTTACGGATCGTTTGAGGTTGTTCTGTAGCTTAGAATTGTTTTATGTTTGTTTGAATTGCTTAAGATTAATATTTTTCACCAGTTTCCCTTATTCCTGATCGAAGATATTTGTCTAATAAAATAGCAATCATAATTTATTTGCTTCGAGTCAAGTTTGGTATACAGTGTCTTATTCTAGGAGTGCCATTTGGAGTCACGTAGGGTTATTGTTCTCGATTTACGACAGTACGTCTCCTGAATACTTGTCAGTAAGATTCACTTCTAAACATAGTTTTCGTTCTTCGGGAGTCGACCCAACTTCATCACCGATGTATTGGGCAAGGATTCTGGACTGTCCGAAATCATTGCCAATGATTTTTTACTGCTCCACTCTAGCCTAATCTTGGATTCCAGACTCTCATTGTAATTCCGTCATGGAAAATGACTTGCAAGAAGAATCTCAGACTTGTCGAAGTGTGAAAAGAGCGTTCTGACTTTCCGGCTCAGAGTTGAGTACAGGGAAGAGTACGGCACAAAAATTAAGTTGGCAAAAGAAACAGGAAATTGAATACACAATAATATTTGTATACATTGACAAGAAGTTGTTCGGGAAGAGGCGAAGTGAGTGTTGTGGTGAAATATTTAAACGGTGGTTGTCGTTGGAGAGTAGTGATGACTAGGATAAGTAGACTGAGTATTTTGAGGAGTTGTTGAACAATGAGGATGTCAGATAGGACGACATTGTTGCTATGTGTGGTAGTGAATGGATTCCGGTTACGGGTTGAGTTAATGAGAACAGGAAAACGCTCTGGTTTGGACTGCGCTGTAAATGAGCGCCAAAATAAGGTGGAGAAACTGTCCGATTGAGCAGCACAGTACTTGGAATGTTCTGCTAATAAGGGCAAAGTAGATAAAAAATGAATGTAGAAAATAAGTGGGATCCGTTAGTTGTGTGTGGTGAGTCAAGTTGCAAGGGACAGTCCCATTCAAGATGATCAAAGATGGTACGGATGGTGCAATTGTCGATGGGCTTTGAGAGTGGTAGAGGATAACTGATCAGTTTTTTTGCGGTGAAACGAGTCTATGAGAAGAAGCTTGCTACGAGGCAGAATGTGTTCTGGGCTTCCGTGGATCTGGGAAAAATCTCCATCTAGGATAAACATGGTGGCGTTGTGGAGAGTGTTACGGTTGCATTGGGGGGAAGTGGGGGAGAAATATTTAATGAGCGCTCCAGAGTTTCTGTGTTGGCAGAGGAGCATGTGACAGAGTAGGGAGCGAAGTAATGGCTTGGTTCCTTGTGAACGTGAGACTAAGACAAGGTTGTGTAATGTCTCACAGTCGGTTCAATCTCTACATGAGAAAGGTGGTGTGTAAGGTGAACACGAGTGTATTGAATGAAAGTTTGAAGTACCTAGGAGAAAATGGGCAGATTTGACAGTTGATTTGGTTGCTGTTAGCGGATGATAAGGCTTTTTTTTAACAATAAACAGACAAAAAAAAATTAAACATGAGGCATGAGTGATGAAAAGGGATGAAATGAGATATAGTATAGTGACTGAGAAAGAAATTAAATAATAATAATACTATGGGGAAATTTTTTCATGAATAGAATAGAGGTTCGTTAATTGAATTCCACCAAACAAACGAGGTACACCGAGTAAAGTGAGTGGAAGCATAACCAGGAAAGGGTAGATAAGGAGAGATAGTGAAGAGGGAAGAACAGAAGGATCTGAAAGGAAAATAGGATGTTACAACACCCAACAACTCCCCCCCTCCCCTCGGTTTGATCGTGAACCCGTGCGCCCCGTGAACCAGTGGCTTTAGGAGGGCATTTCAGTGCAGGTGCTAACATGGGAGGAATGTCAGTTCATCTACTGGAGGGAGCCAGATTGTAAGTAGGGCAGGATTGGAAAAGGTAACATAGCAGTAGAATGTTGCAACCAGAGGTGAGCAGGTCCAGAAAGCGTGGTAGTAGGGGTAGGATAATGTGAGGGTCATGAATGGGCTATTGCTGAGAAAAAATTAAACGTTCAATGACTCAGTGTTGTGATTGCACTCACGCCTAATGATCCATCGGTGAAGATTTGCAAGATTCTGGGGTGCAACATCCGTCTTTCGGCCAGTAAAATAGTGATGGCAAAGCATACGTTCTGATATACGCCAGATGGGAAATTGCATCTCCCGGGAGAGGGTCCACCATGATACATGGCAACCCAAAGCTCAATGCGTTGTGAGAAGCAAGAAGAGGGAGTCAGATTGAGATGGAGCTGATGGATTGTGGTACATGAAGTAGCGGTGGGGCGAACGAGAATATGGCAAAAGCATTGGAGTCGATTTGTTCACGTGGTAGGGTAAGACTTGGCTCGCCAGTTTCACAAAAGAGGGTGACATAAGGGCAGGAGTACAGGCGCGAAGGGTAGCTTTGTGAACTGGCTAAAATGATTTGAGAATACTTGATTCCGCGTAGCCGTAGACAACACACCCATAGTCCTATTAGGACCGGATGATAGTGCGGTAAAGGTGTAAAGATGTGGTTCTGTCTGCACCCCAGGTGAAGTGCAATGCAATCCGAAGAATGATCGATCGCTGTAAGCAGTCTATCTTAAGCTGCTGCACATGGTATTTCCAGGTTAGTTTCTGGTCGAATATTACTCCTAGAAAGCGGACTTTTGGTAGAAAAGGGATCATTTCTTCATAGAGTCTGAGGTCTGGTTCCGTGTATGGGCGGGACAGATGTAAATAATGTGCACTTGTTTTACTCTGGGAGATTGTAACACCTCGAGATTCTGATCAAGCAGCCACCTAGGCAATTGCACTCGGCAATTGGCGTTGGAGTTGGACACAGCTGGCGCAGATGCGTATATTATAAAGTCGTCAACGTACAAAGAACCATTCACGGAGGGTGGGACCAGCCCCATGATTCCATAAATTGTAATCGTTAATAAAGGTCATGAAAAGACGCTACCCCAAAGTACCCCATCATCTCGAGTATTAACGTTTGAAAGGCTATCTTCATATGCATAATGTAACCTTCATCGAGAACAGACTGAAGAACACTTTCTACCGATCAGTAACTCTGTTAGCGAACAAATCACTCAATAATAAACCACATCTTCTCCTGCCCATCCTTCCTCCACGTCTGATTTCTTTATCATCACCATAACAAACTCACCTTCACCACATCCTCTCCATTTCGTCTCGCTCTGCGCCCAACATGTCAAATTTCCTGACAAACATCTGATCAGTCTCTCATCCCCCTCCCCCCGCTCGTCTTGCCCCTTAGTGGGTGGCAACTACAGAGAAAGGCAACTTCAACCTCCTCGTTCGTCCTGTAAATTTTGCCTAGCACGGAAAAGAGTTCACACCTCCCCCCCTGCCATTAAGGAAACCACCTCCATGTTCAGAAAACGGAAAACATACAAAGTGAATTGGAATAAATTCCAGTCGAAGTGATTTAGCTAAGCTAACTAGTGATCATAGCACCAATTTAGAGTGAGTTGATTTAAATAAGAAGGAATTTCTAGATAAAGCTGGGTTGGAAGTTTAAAATACACAATTTCCGGTTAAAATCTTGAATGTAGAAAAAAAATGAGACAACGGCATGGTTAGCACAGTCAATTTGAAGTTTAATATCAAAGATCGTAGGTAACCAGTGGAGTGACGATGGGACAGTTTAAATATCGTAAAGTACTATATGACGTCAGCAGCTTGGACGTCTTTGATGTGTTGATACTGCTTGATTAGGACTGCTTCTATGATTGAGAGATTTTGTTTCGAATGATGATTAACCCCTAGAGATATATTATTAAGCATTTCAGGGCCAGTGATGTTACGGTAGTGCTAAAAAATTGTCAAAGCAATGTCATAGCAAAAAACTTGTCACGGCAGAGCTTCATATAAACTTCAATAACATAAACAAGAATTGACACGTTGCAGTCATTGACGCGTCCCTTATCACATTATAATCTGTCGTACGCTTTTATTTATTCGACAAGTTAATGACTTTAGTGAACATATACTATTATGCTGGATAGAAAAGAAGGCGTTTCAAATGAGATAATAGTTATTTCAATGACAAACATTCTCAAAGTTTCTTATTGATTGCAGATAATTTCATCCAACATAGAGTATAGACTTGTTCCGACAGATAGGTTGAAATTGGAACTCTGAGTGATGATAATTTCCGCTATGGCAACATGAGAATGGGCGGTCTCATTAGAGCTCATTAATGCATGCTTGCCTCTGTTGACGTGATGTAGGATAAAGCAACTGATGTTCACTTCTCTGTTCTAGACCATTGGACTCTGGTGAGCGACAATTCACCTTGTCGCTCACCAGAGCCCAATCAACTAACTGGCGCAAGTCAGAAGCGATGCAAATTATGTTGCTAGAATTTTGCTCCCCAATTTCCATAATGAATTGTCAGTTTCATCAATAGGGTAATACTGCGCGCTTGCTGGGCAATTATTCCAGCTTCAAACCGAAAGTGATGTGCAAAGTGGATACAAATTGGCTCCGTGGATTACAGAATACCTATTTTAATTGTGACCTGATGGATATATTCAAATGGATTAATAAGATGAAATTTGCCTGTGCACTCGTGTTTAAACTGATGCATATTGGTCGTAGACATTGATAATAGTTTATTGCAAATGTTTATTTATGAAACCAAACGTTAATTGAAAACTAAATCAATATTTTATTAAGTGTTCAATTAATCAGGTAGCCAATCATTCCGTCGTACAACGTCATTGTCTAATTGGAAGCGTTTTCTGTCCTTCTTTTCTTCCGCTTCCATCCCGTAATTGTTTTACTGACATCATTTGTCTCCTGCTCCGCGCCCTGCAACAAATGACTCCTCCGGACCTCATGGGCCACCATCGCACTTCTCGCTATAAGAGTAATCGTTGCATTACTGGTTTGCATTTTGTCAAGCCTCGTGATAAGCTGCGTACCAAGAATTATTTTGTCAATGATTTCTAGGGTCAGAGAATGACAATTTTCGTTATTCCTTTACAAATCTTCCGTCATATGTTTTCATTGTATTCACTCCATTTATTACAGACACTCCGAAATCACATCTTGCAGCTCATGTTTTTAGGGATACATGAAAAATTGTATTTAATCCTTTTGATAAACTCTACAGTCTGTAGTATACCCACTATTAAACATTTGGAAATGTGTTCCTCGCTGTCCACTAATATAATGTATTTTGTTCTCCTATAATTACTTCATAGTCAAAGATGTCGCTTAAGTTTCTTCGGACTTCGATATGATTGATTTTGTCTGTAAAAAGTGGTGCTGTGCATCATAGCGATGTATTTGATGGGAAAGGCCAATGGTAAATATTATACTTCATTTACGTTTTCGTACAACGTTTGATACCACGCTGCATGATGAACTCATTTGTTTCAGTATAAATTGGAATGATATCGAGAGCTCACCATGTGTCTTCACAAAAGTCAACTGACAGGCAGCAGCCTCATTTTGTCTGTTGATTTCATGAACCTCACAGTATTATGTGTCGTAGTATGTCTCTTGTTTCATAATACTTCATGAAACATGTGTTATAATTATTTAAAATATAAAACATTTGAATGTTGATCATCTAATTATGATAAACATCAGCAGGGCCTAATAGTGAGTTAGTACCGAGTCGTTGGCTTGAAATCGAATATGATAAACCTTTAGTCGTCTAAAGAGTCAGTGGCCCTCCATTGAGGTCGCTGAGGTGGTATTGGACTAATTACGACACGCTATACGTTTCCATTATTTTACGCAGTGGCCATCCATTGAGGTCGTCGAGGTGGTATTGAACTAATAGATGACACGCTTTACGTTTCCATTAGTTAGCGCAATAATCAACATCTCACCAAATCCTAGGAAAAACGTATGGGAATGTTGAAATTTTGACAAAGAGTAACACGGAGTATTATATTCTGTGGTTGATGCATTAGGTATCCTTATAGGATCAAACATTGCCAGCGTCAAAGCAATCACAATCGGATAAATTTGCAGTAATCATACAATTAACAATCTGAATAATGAAATAAATGCACACACAACACAATATGGGATTTGATACAGCTTTTGCCATATTTAGTAGATTTGATATTTAAATTTCACCTTATTAATCGTATATATTATTCTTGTTTATTACTTTTGCTGTTTGCATACCAAAAATTTGGTTCGTCTTCACATCAAATACGCCAGCCAAATTTAATACAATAAAGTAACATAAATCAACGAATGATATCTATTGTGGCAGCTCGTTTTAGTGTCTTATTAGCCACTCTAATCACCAATCAGCAATCTGAGAAACCATGAGATTCCGTCAGATATTAACATCCCCGTACGTATTTTGTTTGCAGAACAAACACTAAGAAACAAGATCATTTAAATATTTAAAATAGTAAGAAAGAGCAAGAGTCGTGTCCTTTTCCATTATTGATAGTAAAATTAAATCTGGGCAAGAAACTCCAGCTGTACACAGTCTACAACTGGGGCAACAGCCGTTGCTCTAGCTGGATTCCCTTAGGTTTAGACATTGCGGTTGATAATAAATAAGTTTCTATACATCACATTCTAAACAATGGCATTAATCATAATTTGAATGAGACAAAATTATGAAAACGTTCAAAGCGTCATGTTTGAATCAAAGATGTAACTAAATATGACATAATGTAGGCAAAAAATTACAACGATCTGACAAACGAATTTTCTGGTATCATCATTTGAAGTTGCTTGGACGTGACGTGAACTTTTTGTTTTTACAATATATATATAAAAACAATTTCATGTTGCAATAACGTGTCATCAGATTCGTAAAATACAAGCGCATCAAACAGAAACATTTTGATAGAGACAACATATCTTTATTACGTGGTCGTGGCCATCTGAGTTAATGCTAAAATGTTAAGTGACACCGATTATTGTCCGTAAACCTAAGGGTTAAATTTTATTGAAAAAATATATATGTCGGTCATTTTTAATTCGTATATTTTCAAATGGCAACTACAATGATAGCCACTGTATGGGTAAAATGATAGCCACTCTATGGCCACAATGATAGCCACTGTATGGTTACAATGATAGCCACTGTATGGCTACAATGATAGCCACTATGGTTACAATGATAGCCACTGTACGGCTACAATGATAACCACTGTATGACAACAATGATAGCCACTGTATGGCAACAATGATAGCCACTGTATGATTAAGAATTCAACGACAGTATCTCCGAGTTACTGGTTAATTGCGGGGTTAGGTGTTCTAGTTTTGGCAACTCACCGTTCTCGTGCAGGCAGAGAGTGGGCCTGGGCACAGTGTTCCACTGTGACCTATACCCATGTGTCCCCCTCTTGTCATGCAGGGAAAGGTTGCGTGTGAATTTATACGTGTTTACCGAGGCTCGAACTCACAACTATCATCTCCAGAGGCTGGCCCCGCTAGCGGTTAACCACTCGAGCGCGGAGTCCCTACGTGCTAACATAACACTGGAATATGTATTCGAGGTTACCTGTTGTTAGATCATTATCCTCATGCCGTGTTACGAATTTTCTCTAGTAATTAAAAAGTTCCAATCCATATATCGAACGTTTCAAAATACATTTTGGCTACCTAAATGTATGGTTATTAGTGTTTTCAAATGTTCAAATTGTTCAAAATTAATCCATATCCACAGTATTCATTTTTAAAGAGCATTTCAGAGTGATTAAATCTTTTGCTGCATCGGTTTTGTTATTAAACAGTTTTGTATGCCTAATTTTACATCAAATTGTTACGTCCATTTTCAATTGCTATTCAAAAATAACTCTAATGATGCGAAGTTCATATTTTCTCAGTACCCCTCACGGTATTTATTAAAACATGTCGGGATTCAAAGCATGACGCTTTGAATCCCGGTTTTAAAATTTTGTATGAAAATTTATAACATTGGTGATTTTGATCTCAACATTGTCAGAAATTTCGCATGTAAAATAAAAATTGAACACTGGAAACACGCACTGATTTCATTTGTAATTGGAAGGAATCAATTCAGGTGACGAATATTGACGGGATGTATGTTTTTTTAACGGTTTCATAAAGAGATTCTGGTCAACAGTTATTTTGTGCTCCGACCATCAAATCTATCTTTTAGTAATCTTGGTCAACAGACAAGCACAAACTCGTTTCCAAGGTGATACTGAATGATGGGCGAAGTTTTTAAACCTGCATTTCACGAGAGAACGGTTGATGAGAGACTTCATGTTATGTACGCTGTGGCGATTACCAATACGTCATCAATTAATATGAATGTATTACGGAGTGCATGCGCAAGTTCAATAGGACTATTCGATAGAGCTGAATATTTTGCATTTGCTTTTGCTGTTGGTAACTTCTTGTTTGATGCCGATATTTTAACCCGTATACTTCAGATAATTTGAGTAGTCTTTGATCATAACGCCGGAACATATGACGATGTGAGGGCACACATACTCTGCTGATATATATTATAAAATACAGAATGATGATCCATCTGATCCTTTACGCATTATTTCATTTTCAGGAAGACCTACAGAATGCGTAGTAAATACGAATACCACAGCAAATAGAAAATATTTCCATACAGAATTATTCGGTAACGTTTATAATTATTTTGCATAAACTTACACGAACGAATTAAACAAAACAGAACTGCTAAAAAACAAAATATTTTTGAAATTTTTGATAGGAGACTCAGTGAGAGGATTATAACTGAAAGGGTGACTAGTTAATTGAGGAACGAAAGGAAGTGAGAGATGTTAGCGAAAGAGAATATACTAGATGATGTTGATTGAGTTTTAAATGCACTAGCTATCAGGTTAAATTTGACGTCATATTCTGTGTCGCATTCATCGTTAAAACCACAAAGCTGTCACTCCAACATGGAGTTATATCATTTCTATACCCAAATATTCTGTTTCGAACATACGCTTTCCATCATTCAGCATCAGTCCGGCCACGTGCGCCCCGTCGGCTCCCAATACAGCTATGAGACCAAACCTTGTTACGTCTTAAATCGCCGAACGATGTTGGACTGCTTGGATATCCGTTATACTGAATCGATTAGAGATTCTTTATCATTAAGATACCGACAACGCGAAATCGAACGCAAAACGACAGAGAAATCTCACTGATCATGAATAATTGAAAAAAAGAGTTTTACAAATCTTATTCGATATTTCATCTGACTATGAACTCCTAGTATATTGTGTCAAAAGTACCCGAGAATGCTTTTGCAGTCCTATTTTTTTCAGTACCGAGAGCAATTCAACCATGCTTTTGCGCACTCATTTTTTTCAATACGATATCAAACAACTGAAACCTGAAATAGCGATGCATTACCGATCGCGATGACGTCACTATTAATTCTACAATTATTATGATTGTAGTTGATGATTGCCATCATGTGATACCTAAACCAAGCTGTCTATACCTTTACGAGTACTATCAAAGTCGCGTTTGAGGACAACAACGAATGAAAATTTATATACTTCAACTCGCTAGATCACACTTTTAACAATAACATAATTGCATCTCCCATTAACTGTACCTCACATGAAAAAGATTTTTTTATAGCAAGAAGAAAGAAATGCCCATCCCGATGGTGTAATTCATACATTATTTTAACACCTCACTTGGGATCAAAGTCCACCCCAACAACTAAGACCTGGTATCAATTAGACTACAAGACTAAGACCTGGTATAAAATAGACTACAAGACTACAAAATTATGCTCTGGAACATTATTATTTCCAAAATTATTTTTCCATTTCTTATGCTCTATTTTTGTTACTCACACCTTTATCGGGAAAAATATATAGGAGAGTATCTGTCATTTTTTGATAAAACAATTCTCCTACTTCAGCTCAACTAGCGAAATCAACAAATACTGTAATATTGACACGGAAGGAGCGTTCAACAAAACCTTTAAGATTACCAAAAATTCTTCTCTAAAGTTATGCGGAACATTATTATTTCCAAAATTACTGAATTCCTATTGTACAATACGTCAGGATGAAAAAATTCTGCTATTGTAAGATTTATTTGTTCCAAATCTTACCAAGAAAAATAATTTTGCAAAATGACCGTAATTTGCTTCCACAATGATTTTTTTAATCACGATTCAATTGCATAGAGTACCGTTTTTTTCATTTTTTTCCTATTGAATTTGTCGTTGTGATGTATAAAATCGAATATGGATAGATATTGGGTTTCCAATATTATCCTAAAAATGAACATGATGTATTGTTCATTTGCAGATGATTTGTGCAAATCAGCACTGCCTTCGTCGATCTGGAACTCAAGTGAATTTCGTGGAGTTTCATTTCGTTTATGGATGCAGCGAACAAATTACCGGGCCAGTGATAAGTGTACTGGTCCTGCAATGATTTTGATTCTTTGACACTGTTGTGATGGCTTTGAGTGTTGCGCACACTAGCGATGACTATGTTTATTTCCTACTTTGGTGATGGATCTGTTTGTTGCACACTGCTCCACACATTAGTACTCATCAGGAAACGTCACGTTCATATCAAAACAAGAAGTTTTCTCTGCTTATGCCTGAGAAAACTTCTGCTTATGTCTGTACTAGTGGTAAAACGGGATCAGAACAACAATTTAAGAAAACAAATAAGTATATGAGTACCGCAACACTATACCATTTACTACCTATATAATAGTAAAATATTATTCCAACTTATAAGCATTCCCGCCATCGTAGCTATGATGTTGTGGCATTATTGGAAAACATGATCAAACCCTTTCTACTCGTCAGTCAAAGGTGGCTACATCCATGACCAGATGTGTCCCGTACATGTCAATAGTTGTTTGCTCACCACCTTGGCTCTATTCGAACGCTGCAACGGTGATGAGAGTAATGGGAGAGTACCGTGATGAGTGTCATTGTAACGCTACTGCAATGATGATGAGAGTATTGGGAGAGTACCGGTATTGTGTGTCATTGTAACGCTATTGCAACGGTGATGAGAGTAGTGGGAGAGTACCGTGATGTGTGTCATTGTAACGCTATTGCAACGGTGATGAGAGTAGTGGGAGAGTACCGTGATGTGTGTCATTGTAACGCTATTGCAACGGTGATGAGAGTAGTGGGAGAGTACCGTGATGTGTGTCATTGTAACGCTATTGTAACGGTGATTAGAGTGGTGGGAGAGTACCGTAATGTGTGTCATTGTAACGTTATTACAACGGTGATGAGAGTAATGGGAGAGTACCGTGATGTGTGTCATTGTAACGCTACTGCAAGGGTGATGAGAGTAATGGGAGAGTGCCGTGATTGTGTGTCATTGTAACGCTATTGCAAAGGTGATGAGAGTGGTGGGAGAGTACCGTGATGTGTGTCTTTGTAACGCTATTGCAAAGGTGATGAGAGTGGTGGGAGAGTACCGTGATGTGTGTCTTTGTAACGCTATTGCAACGGTGATGAGAGTAGTGGGAGAGTACCGTGATGTGGGTCATTGTAACGCTATTGCAACGGTGATGAGAGTAGTGGGAGAGTAGCGTGATTGTGTGTCGTTGTAACTCTACTGCAACGATGATGAGAGTAATGGGAGAGTACCGTGATTGTGTGTCATTGTAACGCTGTCCTCCACATAACATTGTAATTATGAATGTCAACTTGTATGTATCATTAGATGACTGTTACAAAGTTCAAACGGGAAGGTGAATCCCATGAGTGCATAGCTGGGTATTGTGAAGATACTCGATGTTAGATGAGTTGTGAATTACCGCTTTAAAATACATTATCGGCAGTCAGTACGGAAGTGCTTGTGCTCATTTGTATATTCAAACCAATTCGGAGCATAGACGTATATTTCCAATGCCCAGTTTCCCAGTTTCGCTATTTGCATCGATCACATCACATGAAGTCGAGACTACGCCTACTGCAGATTACATTTGCATTCGATTTTGGTGGAGCAGGCTTCTGACAGGACAGGAAAAAGGAGAGGCTTCAAAAACAATGGTCTGCTTGAGGTGCTGGGAGGACCCTGTGAAAAACATGACCAATTGTTTCTCTGCAGGTTCTTTGTCAGGATAAGAGCAACAATGGGTGACCATGGCCGGTTGTGAAGGAGAAGCCAGTGATGGTAATCAGTCAACGGTCAGGAATAGGCCGTTGTGATTTTGTTTAATGTGATGCTCAGTTTTTGGATTTGAAGGATTTCAATATTTACAATTTGTTAAGGTATAATGACCTGTTGAAACAAATACAGAGACATCACAATACACAGGTAACACGCATCAAGTCTTCGTTAGTGTGAGCTGTTCTTAGATAACATCACATAGGTTCTGGCTCTCACATCCAAGAGAAGTAGTCTCCATGACAGACAACCTTAGTCATCGAATACATTTCGATCGGGTGATGATAAAAAAAAATCTATTAGTGCGTGAAATCATCGTCGCATGGCATTTCATGCCTACTCGTCTGTTAACGATCTTGGTCGAGCTCGGCATCACCAACGGCCCGTACACTGTTATGATTTGGACCACGCGATTCGGTGCTTGTTTTGCTCAGAGGATTTCTCGATCACTTCAACGAATCAATTGGTGATGTGGTCACAGAAAAAGTACACTCAATTTCTCAACTCTCCTTTTCCATAACAAATTAATAGTTTATGATCGAAGACTGTTTTTCTGATCGTCTGTCACCCCCTGCCTTCTTCCCCTGAAAATAGGTTGTCCCTTTATCAGAAAAATGGAATAGAAAGTTAGGAAACTGACAACGATCTAGATAATAAACGTCTCCCTATAAAGTGTCGAAATAAATAAATAAAAGTAGAAATTTCCAACAAATCTTGATTGTATAAAATAAGCTCAAAGTGTTCTAAAATTTGATCATGTTTTCCAATGAACTGAATCTGTTCAGTTATTTTTTTGTTCAATAAACTGATACCCGTACGACCGTAACCTGCACACGTTGTAAGAAATCATTGTTATTCGGATCATCAACAACATCATCAACATATCATATTTCGTTGTGGAAATAGCGGAAGCTGTATTGGTTATGTAAAGAATTGGTTGATGTATAATTGAATGCATAACCAATTGATTTCAGGCTAATTAAACAATTTCCGTTCATTCACATTGTTCATAAACACGACCTCCTCATTAGGGTCATTTTCATAATCTCAGAGGACTTTTTCCTTTCTTTACCCATGTCCTCTTTCATGCCTTTCAATTCTTTTCAAAAAGTATTCAACGCAACATCGAGTACGACCCATAAGTGAACAAGCCAACAGTTGAGTAGTTTGCCCATAAATCACGACTCTTACACAGCCTATATATGACGACATGACTTATTAGTCTTCCTCTCGTTGTGGCCCTGATCAACCGCGCGGTCTTTACTCAGTCTAATTAGATGCTGATTACAACTGGGATTCTATTGTTGTTTTTGTATGCCTTCGGGAGATCAGCTCCGACCATTCTAATGTTCCTTGACTGTTCAATCGTCGCTGTTTAAATTGGTCAATAATTATGTCATTCAATCACAGTTCACAGTCAACAAGGCATTATCAGTTATGCTTCTGATTAACTTCCTGCCGAAGTTAATCTTAGGCCTAATGATGATTCCTTGTTGGCTGTGAACGTTGATTAAATGATATTTTAATGGACCACTGGCCTGTTTTTCCATTTCCTGGATATTTTGTTCCGTGTTGGATTGTGATTATTATATCATTATTAGAATAAGTGAAAGCTCAATAAAATTTCAAATTGTTTTCGTTCTTCAAGCCACGGCATAATGCCTACTTCAAATCAGGCTGTTTGTTTTAGATAAGGTTAGAGTGGCCGAGCATTCGGTGTGTACGCTAACCGATTGTATCCACAACAACTGAATGCACACATTAAGAAACTCAATTCCATTTAATCTGTCACATGAAATCTAAGTTTGTATCATCGAGTGCACGGTTGAGCTCGTCAAAGCCTATCCTTTGTACTAGCAGAAGAAACATTTCTAATTAATTCGTTTATTTAGTTAACACTTACTTGGTATACAAACTGAATTCATCAAACATTGATCATCATTCCCTTATTGGCCCTTCTCTGCGATGAACATTTTTAAAGGCTAAAACAAATATGAGAAGTCACAAACACTAATTATAAAGTGAATGTACCATGATACTGGTAACCGCAATGTTTACAGTGAAGATCGTCTTATGTAAGGATGTCACTAAGATATACATAGATTATATGTTTATTCAGAACACCGAGGGACTTATGAAAATTGATCCGTGGATAATTAGTTTACACAATGTTACTAATGCTGTTCAGTGGACCCTGTTTCATTGCCTTACAAATATTTTCCGACTTCATTAATTTAGGACCGACTTTTGGTGTCGGGCTTAGTCGATTTAGTTGTCAACATATGTAAAGGTTTCCACAAGGGTTGAGCGTCATGGGATGAAGGGAGTTGCGCTTCATTAGTTCAGAATTCAAAGGCTATCATAATGGAAGGTTGGCATACAAAGTTCTATTATCAACAACACAGTGAGGGACTGGTAAGGTTAAAAGAAAAAAAGATCACATAGATACGTCGACATTTTTAAGTAATTGGTGACTTGACACACCCACAAATGCAGCTACAACACTGCGTTCTTCATTAACTGTAGTTTATACACCAAACATGAATTCTTAAGCATGGTTAAAACCGACCTGAATATGGCAACTTCCTCTGATGACTTACCCAATCACTATATCATTAAAACAATTTGCCTAAAAGTATTGAGAAGAATGTGAGCCAACAAACAACTTGAAAAAACAATCTGATTTTGTATTCTTTGTCTTCGTCTTCGCAAACCAATGTAATAAAGTACCGAGTTGATTGGATGGATTTTCTGAGTTCAGTGAACCGTAGCACTAGTCAGACTTGGCTTTTTCAGAAGCCGTTGGTTCCGTACTCAGCTTGTTTCTGGAGGGTAAAGATTAATGATTTCACTGGCAGGCTGAACTGACTGAGTTAACAAGTAGTCAATAAATTGTAAAAATAGGGAAATAAGACAAATTCACCAATAAATATATGCTGGCTATTATTTTCACGGACATCGCCGAGGCATGGCAAGCCAATGGCAAAGTCAATAATCGGAAGCCGGCTACCAGGAAGCCAGGATAAAAGGCCCCTGATCTCGTCTTTTGCCACACGCAGGGGATGAAAGAGAGACAAAGAGGGATCAAGGGAACAAGAGTTAAAAAATGTACTGCGGGTAGAGAAACAAGAGGAAGTTCAAAAGGGTGAGCAAAAAGATCAACAAAGAGATGACATGAGTGTGATCCGAGAAACTAGGAACTTGAAAAGTACGCGAACATATCGGTAAAATTTATGGATTGATTCTGTTTCAAACATGGACATATTTTGCGAGCAGACTTGTTTCTATTGTTAAGCCTGAACACAAAATCATAATTGCAGTTCATTTGATCCCATTCAGTTTCTCTTTTAGAAGGTCGTGGTGAACTCAGCTTTGAAGGACACAATTGCGTAATATAAAACCAACAGTGAAGATAAACACATAGATTATTTCCCTTGTTTTAATACTGAATTATAGCTCATTTCAATGGGACACTGTAGTAGAACATTACTGCTCTACAACACCTCGGGAAATATATTGTTATATTATTGTTGGGTGACTGAAATTTTGCGATGAATTAAATTAATTGTATTGAATAACACATAGTGGGATGTCGTGAAAAGCATTCCCATGTATATATATGTTTAGTGTGTTAGTCCTGATTTGTCTATACTCTTTCGACCTTCATTAACAATTTCATTAAATGCAAATAGGGCGCTCGATACCATAAGCCTCCCTGATTTCGGTTTTGTGTTCAGCAATTTCATCATCGATGAGCAATGCACAGTTTTAAATAGTCTTGACACTAAAAATCTGCCATTAAATATCAGTCATTGTGACATGCTTCCTATCTTAGGCGTTGTTGAATGGAAACAATAATAGGCTACAATGGCCTCGGGCGCCGACAGTATTTAAAAATTCTAAGCCCAGTAACACAAACCTCCGACTAACCATGACTGACTAATAAACGCACGTTTTCATATCAATACCTGAAATACAGCCTGATTTAAAAAAAATCTCCCTGATGAAGCGTTCTTAACATTGAACTGCACAAACATTCTGCCTGTCCATTGGCTTTTTATATTGGCCTATCTGTTGTTACAGTCCCTACCAGTTTACCAATCCCCACTCTGCAGCTCTGCTCGGGCTGTGGTCGCCCCTCCATCTCCCATAAATGTAGCCTGACAAAGTCAATGAATTTATAGTCAGCCCATCACCATAAATAATTCTCTCATGCTACACCCCGTTACCTTGAACACAAGCGCTCTCATACATATGTACATACATTGTGAACGTTAAGTAATTCATACACTCAAATGTATACCTCATTGATTAGGATGCTACACATTTATGCAATTTGTTTTTAACATCCAATTAGCGTAGATGAAGTAAGCATACGAAGACATTTGCTTTCTTCATCTACACTGTGTGCAGAGAAACGTTGCACACTGACAACTCCAGAAGGAACAGACAAGGATTTGAATTTAGTCAATGGTTGAATCCATTTGCCTCATCAATAACCAAATCCCTGGCCGCACCCCTCCACATGTATGCACTAGACAGGTGCCCTCGCAAGATGATTCAGCGCATCTACATGAAAAACGCTAGTTGGAATAAACTAAAATAAATTAAAATATACGGCTTCTGAAGTATGTCGGTTTGCAATGGATAAACGTCATCGGTTGAAATTTAGGCGACGGTAATTCCTGCAGAATGTGACTCAATGAAATTGATCCGGTCAAGGGGCGTACCAATGATGAACAACAGAGGCCTGAGGAAAAGACTTTTCATAAGTACAACGTTGCTGAAAGAAAAACGGAAAAAAACGTCGAAAACCCACACACAATTTTTCGTCATTCTTTCCAATTTTATAATAATAGTTGGGCAGTTGATTTCTTTAAATTCTTTAAATACCCTCTATTATCTCGTCACTCTTTGATACATTTGTAATCAATGGTAAATGTTGCATCATTATAATATCTAGCTTTAAATTATTCATTCTCTATTTCTTAGTGTCTATTGAACGAATACCCCTAGAATTCTTAGTGTCTTTTAAACGAGGGTGATAATTTTACTACTATACATGGAATAGTTTTCCATTAAATGACAGAAAAAAATATGCAGTTTATTTACCCTGAGATTTGTTGCCCAAGTCACTATTATTGTTAAGAAGTATTACGAGGTATTTATTGTAATTGACCAAAATCAATCCATTTCTCCAACAATTACTACTTTGAAACACTTAGTACTATTGTATTTATCATCGATTATATTTCATCAAAAGATTGTTGACCTCGAAATTAATGAGACAACTAATTGGCTTAGATGCTAACTCACGGCAGTACTGCGAGGTCCCAACTGTCGTCGCGGCAATCATTGGGAGAGTTGGGGAGCAGCGAGGAGGTGTGTAGAATGGCGGACGTGGCCGCCTGTCTAGTCTATGAAACTTGGTTCCCCAGTTCTCAAGTTGACATTTATTTCGTTAGAAAATATTTGCAACGAAATCTACTAATGGTAATTTTGTTTCATATTGTGATCCCATACGACTAATGTCCCGTATTACCCGGTTCCCTGGCATGAAAAGCCAAAGCATTATAATATTAGAGGTTTTTGCATTGTTCAGGGTCATTGAATATTGTAGAAAAACCAAACAACATCATCAATGCTAAAAGTACCATCTTATCCATTTATTTGACGTCTCGCATGCCAACTCCCATGTGAAAATTTTAGGTGATGACTGATATATTTTAACACTCAATAACTTGAATAATAAACTACAAGAAACAATATGTCAATTCTCAAACGTTCTCATAGTCATGGTGTTGATTTTCTGCACTTGCTATTTTTCTCTAGACCATAATCATCCGTCGTTTGGTATGGAAAAAAAATCATATCAAATTGGAAAATATGTACAAACCTTGCGAAATAATTTCGATATAAAGAAGTAAATGTCATTTCGCTCGTGCATTCAGTTTACTTCAATATTTCTTTTTGTTTTTTAAATCTCACCGAGCCAGCATAAAAATGTTCACATAGAATCCTCATTTGCATACACATTTTTCAAACAGCTAGAATAGATGAAACTCTCTTACAGCGCCAATATGTCACACCTAAAGATCACGTCTGACAAGCAACTCTTTTTCCTTCTCACACGCTTTGTTGAATTTGTTAACCATGAGTCTTCAGACAGAATTCGGCGGAGACTGCGCAACCAAGGAGTTATTCTTCTCAACACTGGAGTTGACAAGGTTGACTGAAGTATACAAGGATTTCTTTAAAACAAATAATAATGTGCATTCGTTTTCTCTTTCCATTGCAGGCTACCGCCACCCCAGATACAAAGTAAGAGAGTTTCCTTCAGCTGACGGAGACTTCATTTGCATCCAGAGCCGCTAAGGCGAGATCTTGAGGTGCTGAATGCCATTTCCATCTTCTCCTGAGTGCTGTTAGAGCCGCCATGGAAGGGTTCCATTTAAGGTGCAACTGATGATGAGATATTTACATACTGCGCTGCTGACTCGTTGAAGTAGTGTTTGTGATGAAAACTCATCCATTCTGTTACATTTGTGTCATAAATGCCCTCCGCTGTAATCGTTTATGAAATAGATGCATGGCTATCACTCCTGTCATGGTTTCCTAGGTAAACATTTTTTTCTCCTGTAGTGTTCATCATGAAAAAACACGTTTTCTCGCATTCTGCATTGTTTTTCGTGTTCGTCAGTGTGACCATAGGAGAATTTTATGTCGCTGATGTTTTAGATTATCTTGGTGTTTGCTGACAAAAAATGTTGAATTAAGATCTTATGGTCGTGACAACTACCATTTAAGGGCAACTGGGAATTTGGTCATATTTAATAGATATATACCACACAAAAAAGTGAAAACAAGTTCATAGATTGTTGGGCATTATTTCTTGTTATTGTATAATTAGATTCGAATGTTATTCACATAAAATTATCAGAGAGAAACATAGATATTACGCTCTTGAAGATAATAATTCAGGTGAATGGTCATGAGGTCTATGGAGAGCAATTCTGTCAGCGTTTTTGTTTACCATCTGGCGAGGTCGCTGCGTGCATGGTGTCTGCTGGCCCCCAAACAGTGCCGCCTCATAGCCTGGTATTTCGAATAGTATCTTTAGTATAAAAACGCAAAGTGTCATAAAATCTAAAATCGGATGTTACCCATTTTATTGCGTTCAGGAAATACTCTGATATTGTGAAAAAAAATGAATTAAAAACATCCCTGAGATTGTCTGAACATTACAATCAGATGAATCCACAAACTATTTCAGAGAAATGGGTCACCAGGTAATACTTTTAGATTCATCTATTGTTGTAAGGTTCACTATAGAATATTCAAACTCTTTTTCTACCATTTTGAAAAACAATCATATGTATGCAACACTCTCAGAAATCATGCACTCGGATACTATAAGGTGTTGCGATTACGAGTTGCATATTGCAGTAAAGGTTAAGTGTATAATGTTAATCATTTAGTTTGGTTTGCGTTAAATCAAACTTTCAGACATATTCAAAATTAATTGGTTATCATAGCTATTCACCAACATATTAACAGTGACGCTGTAAAGCTTTCCTGGCAGTAAAATTCTTTGTGCCTGGACATCGCTTGTGGCAGCGCTGTCCAATCAACCCAATTAAACTGCCAGACATTGTCTTGCAGCCTCGGGGAACAAGAGGAAGGGAGGAGTTCGGAAGCTGAGAGTGGAGGTCTAATGCAGCATGTCGTAATATGAGTGGTGGTCTAATGCAGCATGTCGTAATAAGAGTGGAGGTCTAATGCAGCATGTCGTAATATGAGTGGTGGTCTAATGCAGCATGTCATAATAAGAGTGGTGGTCTAATGCAGCATGTCATAATAAGAGTGGTGGTCTAATGCAGCATGTCGTAATATGAGTGGTGGTCTAATGCAGCATGTCATAATAAGAGTGGTGGTCTAATGCAGCATGTCATAATAAGAGTGGTGGTCTAATGCAGCTTGTCATAATAGGAGTGGAGGTCTAATGTTGCAGTCATAATAAAATTTAGTCGATAATGATATATGTGGCTAACCTCATTTGTTTTTCACCGCACGAAACACGTACTGGTGAAAAGAAGTTAGAATATGAATGATTTCTTTATAGATTTGGTTAGAATATAGGAAACACTGACACACATGAAAATATCGTTGAGAAGTCAGAGTGTGCTTCACAGTGAAAAGATTACGTTCATTCACCGCTTATTATGGAAGTGCACGAGAACGATTCTCTTCAATAATTGCAGCATCACCAGATTTCAGCTACAGTAACTTGAAAATGGCTAGCAATTTGAACCTGTAAATTATAAGATTTTTTATTTGTTCTTCCGTCGCATAATTCACCTATTTCTTGTTCATCTCTTTCCTTTGCAAATTATATTCTAATGAATATTTTTTCGTGACGCATCTTTCATTAGACTCGATGCTGCTTGTATGTGAAGATAAATCTTTTAGAACAGTTGATGTAAGGTATCCCTTTAATAATTGAATATTTTTAAGGAGCTTCCAGCGAAATAACAATGTCCATCGAAGGGAACTGGGTTGTGCCGCGTGACGATGAAGCTTGCATCGATCAAAAAATGTCATCATTTTAAATGCACCAGTAAAGAATTAAATCAAAAATCAATATTGTTCTATGTGCCCCTATTTCCCGTTGCTAAACTGTAATAGCGACTGTAGTAACAAAATCTATGGGAACAGTGAAGATGCCCACGCTTTCAACGACATTTTTTTTGGAATCTAATCTGAAATAACAGATTACAAAAAATACCTCCCTCCAAATAGACTATCAAAGATGTCCCAGAACGAAAGGAGCGAAGGTTCTCTGAGCTGAGGCTTTTAGGGAGTGGAACAGAATAAATTATATTGCCAGATTGTGGAAGTATCGTCAATGGGGTGATTTTAGGATTTTAGTATTCTATATTTTGCACTAAGCTCAGCCCTTCCTTTGAAATACAGACCTTCTCTACCGCTGACCTCAAAATAATATAAATGTCGGTCGAAATAATGGACACCAACGCATTTATTGTCATCGATGCCTTAAACTAATCTGAACATTTGGAATTTAACATGACGCGTCATTTGTAAAACAGGTCATTTGCCTGATTGCGTCATTTCTGGTCGCGTACTTCTGTCAGTGCGCGTCTGTTGACTTGTGTTCACTAACTCTCCTCATCATTTAACGGACTCATATATACCATTTATCGCCCCGTAGGTATTTATCCAGAAAACCCGAGGCTATACTTCATTTTTGTTCCAGTTTACGAGTAAGACTCACAGCCATAAATTTTTTCTATTGAATTCAGACTATAATGTATAACAATATATACATATGCGTGTTTACTTCGGCGGTGGTGATGATATTGTTCAGAAAGTCGGCGGTTTCATTGTTGAGTATGTAGAATTGTTCATCGGACCTTTGGCATTGATCATCTTTAATAGCAATACAGATGAAGGAACTCCGTTGTCAAATGTTCATCTGAAGTCAGAAACACCCTTGGCAAATATTCATCTGGAATCAGAAACACCGTCGGCGAATGTTCATCTGAAGTCAGAAACACCGTTGACGAATGTTCATCTGAAGTCAGAAACACCGTTGGCAAATGTTCATCTGGAATCAGAAACACCGTTGGCGAATGTTCATCTGAAGTCAGAAACACCGTTGGCGAATGTTCATCTGAAGTCAGAATCACCGTTAGCGAATATTCATCTGAAGTCAGAAACACCGCTGGCAAATATTCCTCTGAAGTCAGAAACACCGCTGGCGAAAAGTGTTTAGCGATAGGGAACAGAAATTGATTTGAATGAAGCTCGATGTCAATTACGCATTAGGCGAATTCATAGAATGAATCTTAGGTCACTTCTTGAAAATTGCAGAAATAATTCGACGGGTAATTTCGGTATTCAGCAAACAATCTTCATTTCAAAATATGAAACCGCCGACAGCTGTGAACTGGTGGCATATTACAGTTTTCTGAAAAAATTGTATTCTAATAAGTCTATTTTCCATTTTGGAAATTGCAGCTATTCTTCTCTATTAGGAAACGTTCTGCTGTAAGCGATGATATTCGATTTGAAAGAGTTGTGAAGATAACGATGAGCATACTCATATAGACAATAATTATTTATGAATAATAATCTCCTCTAATTTCAATATAACATTCTAGTAGTACGAACATGCTCAGAGACTCCAATCCGGATCTTCCCATGAATACTTCAATTGATCAAGTCTCACTACTTACTTTGGTATTCAAATTAGGCAGAAAATTTTACAAATGACATGCATTAGCTCGAGGTCAACCATGTTTGACATTTCCAGCGAAGTTTTGTCATCGTGGGACATTTCCAGTGAGTGTTTTCAAACATTAGTGAAAACCACATACAATTAACATTCATCACTTTTCATACCAGGTATATTCATTTAGTATAGTGGGCAGTGGGCAGTGGGATGGTGGACAGTGGACAGTGGGATAGTGAACATTAGACAGTGGGATAGTGGTCTTGAGTGTTTTATTATGATAATGATGCTCGTCAATACAACTCGGCTACAAAATGGGCTCCCGAACTTTGATCTACGCTGGAAGCTGAAGACAGCTAGCCTGACTTCTTCTATAGGTAGGCGTTGGTCGTTTCATCATATAAGTTCCATATTGATGATGGTTATAGACGCTCCAGGAAATAAAATCCGAGGAATTATTATAGTGTGGCATAAATATAAGCCTCTCCTAATTAGCTTTTTTTTTGGGGGGGAGGGGGGAGTCAATTTTAGTTTCAGCTACCTATAGAATCAAAAAATCAAACCACCTAATGTTACATTTGTATTTTGGACCTGCCTTTGTTGTTGTGATGTCACGTCCCCAATGAACGAAAAGAGCGAGCGGACCCACTGCCATGGAAGGGGGCGGGGTAAGACGTGCACTCATCTGTAGCCTTCAAACTGATTTTTTTATCACCAGATTCCTCCACGAAACGCCCGTGTATGTCGGTAAACATTTTCAATTCAAGATAATCTTCTCGTGTTACCGCTACCCTCATCTGATTCATATTTTTCTAATCGATTTGGAAAAACTGTTGCATTCTTATTGGCAATGATATGCGGGGCTCTACTCCTAGTCGTAGAAGGTTACCGCGAATGTAATTCCCAGGCATGTTTTGACACCGGGCAGTTATGGAATTGTCTACTACCATTTAGGGACAGACGGATGAGTAGGACCGCTCCCTCCTGCACCCTTCGACTTTGTAATTGCTTAGAGATTTCGACTCGCTCCACAACGACCTGAAGTGCACTACTGGAATATTTATCGGCGACAAAAATACAAGAACTGCAGGTATACAATTTAAATAGTGATACGACCACACATTTTTTGGACACACACATCACCAATTTCAATTTCGATAAAATGATAGAGGATTGTTCCAAATTAATGTCATGCCGAGTTTGAAGAATAATTTTAACACAACATTGGACAATTTTGTTTTGGTTTTCTGCAAATTATTTAGTCGGAATATGAAAGACTTAAGGACATCAAAAATGTTTTCGTCGATTTTACACTTCCAGAGTGTTAATTTCATGTTTATGTATTTCTTATGCAACTTAAACTACAAAGTTGATGTCGAAATTATATGCCATAGAACTTCCTTTCAGTTTGATTGTTATGTAATTATTTTGGCAATTATCGTTGTATGGTTCCACTACGTCTCCACTACATCTCACACCCATACGTCAAAATTGAAATATCTGCCCTCACATCACAGCATCTAGCGCCCAAAGCAATTTACACCATCTGATCACTCGAAACACATCTACTCATAATTTCAACGAGTCTCAAGTAAGCCCATGCTTTCAAAATTGTCCCCTTCCTAAAACAACAGCTCTCAATTTCGACTAACTCTTGCAACCACTTGCAGCCTACCAATCTCTGTCACCAGTCTTTACAACTTCTCTTCCGAGTCTAACTTTGGAGCAGAATCAAAAACAGATGACCAATTGACTCAAGTGACAACTCCCCCCGATAACTTACCCCCACCAACTCCGAACATTGACGCTATACCCAGGGAGTCTCCTTCGTTGCCAAGCAATCCAACCCTTTAACACCTTGCCATTTCCTGAACCGCACGCTTCATTTCCAAAATGAAACTATCATTCTAAACACACTGCTTACCACTTCATACAAATGGAGCATTTTTTTAGCTTCATCCTGTCACCTGTATTTTAGGCCCGCTCTAGATCGATGAACCCCCCGAACACATTCTACCCGTTTGCTAGGTTCTTCCCCCACACCTGTTCAACTGCATAGAGCCACATTGTTCCTAGTACATTGCATCATCAGAAATATCTTTACTTTTTTTTCATGCAGCCTTTTCCCGAACAACTCGCCAACAACACTCAACATACCACTTGAGTTGCTACATTAATATTTATTATTTTCACTCACACACAGCTAAATAATACATGTACATGTAACTCAATCGGCCACTCGTACGACATAAAAATCAACTAAGACCCCCTTACATATCCTTCGAATACTCCTTATTTAAAGCATTCCTTCCACAACGCGGTAAAAACCTGGCCCATCCCCAGCTATCATCACACCCACCGATACCTGCACCACCTCCTTCACAAAATGTTCAAAACATTTTTGGTGAATGGCAATCATGAGTCACAATGTGTTGTTGCGTTTGACGGCTCAGTGGTAAGCGTTTTGGACTCGAATTCATACGAATGTGAGATCGAATCTCGGTAACCGACTGATTTTTTTCCCACTGGTGAAATAACTCTATTTACATGTGCATCAACCTTCCACCAGCCCTTGGCATGCGACAATTCTTAAAAAGAGTCAGCTTACCTCTCTTGCACAGCATTATTCCTCATTACCATCCGATCACGTACATCTCCCATCACCTCGCTCTCACAGTCACTGCTTCCCCAACTTTTTTCACCTTGTTCCATATCATCTTCTTGTTCTAATTTTCCTCTCGCACAAACGCATATCGTCAGCTTCCACCTGTCTTCCTCTCGATTTCATCAAAACAAACTTCTCTTCTTTCCTCTTCCCTTCATACTTCTCGAATATCGCCTAAAAACTGTCAGCAAACAGTCCTCAAGCAATCTCCTCTTCGTCCAATCCGCGGTGTACATTTTACGCACTCTGGTGAACAGACTAAGTCTATGATTCTTCTTTATTGATGGGAACTAGTACACGCTAAACAACGTGCTCCGTGGTGCGATTGAATCATTCATGGTATCTTCTTCACGTAATATTATTTCTTTACGGTTAATTCAAATACAATGACCTGGATCATCAATTCTTCCTCCATCCGTATATTGTATTCTGTGACATTATGAACAATGTAACGGAACCTTTGTGATAACGTGGCGCTGAACATTAACTCTGTAAACTATCGATGGATGAGGGGTAACTTGCAAGAGGAAAAAAATGGCTACTCTTTTCTCTGTATATCATTTTTTTTGTTGAAATATGCAGGAACGCATATGAATTATTACAAAATATGTGACGAAATGCAGATCATACATATAAGACTATAACTATGTATTCCATAAAAAAAAATGTATGAAATGTGAACAGGTAATGTTTTCTTTAAATGTTTAAAGTTAATTTGATAATACTGCAAGACAAAAATAAAGATCACTCAGGGCAGTTTCACAAGTAGACTTGGTTAACAAACAATATATACCCCATACGGGCAAATCACACTCCAATAGTGATGTCGTGATTCCACGATTGCTTGGGTGTTCGGGACAGAAGAAGGAATACTCTACGGGAAACACTACCAGTATTTAACTATCTGTGTTGAGCTAAATCCGATCCAATTCCTTTCTTGAACCAAACCGAGCCAATACATTTCGAATACACGAGGGTATGTAACAGCAGGACATACAGAAACATATGTCTTATCGTGAACTAGATGATCAATGACTTCGTATTATATTGTATGGCCAACAAATATTGTCAATTCATTGGTATTATTGGAATGGAAGCTTCCCATGAGTGGTAAGGCTCAAATCACTTCTACTTGACTCAATGAGAGTGTCTATTTTTCTCCAGATTACTCATTGTTGAACTTTGTTGCTATCTGAACATATCAAATGGAGCGTGTCCAATGACAGGGAATTCCTGTAGGCATTGCCGCTGGCTCTAGATACGTATATGAGCAGCCGGCAGCACAGACTTGGTTATTGGCACTGATGACAGAGGTTTGTTGGACCCTTCGCATTAACTCCTTATAAAATAGAGAGGGACACGAAGCCGACCTGATGTACTCTTTATTGACACTGCATGCTGGAAACTACGTGATTTTATTTGTCAAAATTAAGTTGAACCTAGATGATAATGATCGTCGAACAACGAGTAAGAGATCAGTCAAGGTTCTTTTAAGCACAGTGGGCCCCTAGTATTGTTATGCCAGGGAAGAGTGCACACTGTTCTCGTTTAATGTCAGGGATCCAAAAATAGGATGAAAGGAGACCATTTTCAGGGCCTCAGGACATTATTTGATTAGGACAGAAATGTGAAGGTCATTTGGAGGCTACCGAACCAAGTTACGGAATTCGGGTACCAGCTGAGCGTCTGGTGAACGTACATTAGTTACAGAGATCTAATTTATTTCCAAGGAATAATTTCGTCATTAATAAGATATATTGGCAAAAAAAAAATCGATGATAACTTCAACAGCATTTATATGTAAAAATGTCATAAAATCAATTTTTCTGTAATACCAAAGTGCATAATTTTTGCAGTAATACAATTTTTGTTCATTTAGGTACTTAAACAAAGGTGTATCAAAACATTTTGATGTGCATCTCATTTTGCAACGATAACAAGCATTTGGTCTTCATAATTCTCGATTGTTACGTCGAGTGAAGTAAAAATTAATCTTGGGTTCGATCCTTCATATATGATGCAAATTACAGCAAAAAATCGGTCTAATAAAAAAAACATTATTAATTTTCGATTTGACATGCTCTCTAGTAAGGATCACCCAGAAGCTGGTATTTTCATAGCGAGTAATATTCCCGTGCAGCCTGGAAATTGAGGTACCGATAATGTAATCCAAGGTATGACTGGATTGGTTAATAATGGACTCAACTAGCCACGTACGCCATGTCGACTAATCGACACTTCACTGGAATGAACAACATAACAGCATAAACTGAACCAAATTACTGCATCGTTATGGATTTGCAAAGTACCACAAATAGACGAACTGTAACTACACCGCTTCCAATAGCTGGAGGGCGTGACCCCTGAAAATAAAATTATGCGATTTTCATTATGCACATGCATTGCCTGCATCAGTTTGGAGACTTGTGTCACCGACACTGAAAACACATTTAGGAGTCGCCGTTGATACCACTTAACGAAATGGTAAAAAGCCTTACCTGTGTGGTGGGTAAAATCTTCTTCTTAGGCAAGAAGAAATTACCATACTGAGGCTCCTAATTTCCCAGTACCGATAGAAACCAATAATGCTAATAAATGATAATATCCGAGGCTGCGTGAGGTGACTTCAAGAGATCATGACCAAAAACTTTCTGCATTTATGGTGTTATGAAGAAACTTTGCAAATAAACTGGAGTGTATCGGAGCCTTTAACTCTAGAGGGGAAAGATGCTACATCTGCGAACTTAAATGAATCAAGGTCACAGTAACAGGAAATTCTTCATAATGCTATTCGAATAAGTTTTTCCAATCATTTATGACCATGAATCTTGGAAGACGTTTTTGAATTTATTAAAGCCTCAAGGCTCTCAATCCGTCATACTCCGTTACATTCACCTACAAAATATATGACGTAAATCTTCTTTGAACTACTTCAAGTATTTCCAGAGCTGTCCGTTTATGTGTGATACAGAGGGGAGGACAGTAGTCAATAACGGGTTAAATTAGTTGGATCCCAAGAGTCAACATTGTCCTTTTGTCTTTTGACTGATAGGTTTTCATGACCCAGGATTACTGTTTTCTGCCGCTAGACTTGACATTTGAAATTTGGTTAATTCATAAAGCATGGATTTGCGTTTACACGCCTAAATCACACAGGCTTCCCTTTTCTTCGATCGCTGAATTATTGCTTGAATGTTATAAAAACAGTTCTTATTTCAGATTTTTTTCTCCTATCCTATTGGTTCAAATTTAGATTTGTTGAATTGCATGTCGTTTATCCAGCGCTCCAAACAATTACCACAGGTCATTTCATTATTTGCCTATTTCTGTTCTTAATAAATTAACCGATTTGTCCACATAAACGCAAAATGGTGTAAGGTAATACTGATAACTTCATTCCACGTTTGCTTGGATGATCGTGTGAAAAGCTGAAATACTAGACGCAAAACACTCTCAGTAATGAATTACAGTGCACAGTTTTGAACAATATTAAGCCAGTCATTGTCGGATGGACCAGTATTTGTGTAGGTTATGACAGTACCTAAAGTAACTTTTTATCTTGTACCAAATTGTTCAATGACTGCCTGCAATATATTTTGTTCGACGAATATATTCATTATATTGATATCATTTTAATGCAAGCTATCACAAACTGGAAGTCACAAACACTCTCACTAAACTCAATGCCAGCGTATATTGATGTCAAGACAACGCTTCGTAGAAAAGTAACATCTGTACACCTCATCCAAAACCTTTTTCCATGTTTGGTACGATGAAAAAACGTTGGAAACAAAATTGTGGTCTTCGTAGCATTTCAGTCAATATGTGATATATGCTCTAACTGCGTACTCCGAAAAACCTGGGTCATTGTAACGAAACATTCTATGAATTGATCGCATGAAACGACCGGGAATATACACTAATGTAATAATTATAGTTATATAT
>SDVV010000530.1:0-31067 GCA_016164225.1 Gammarus roeselii | reverse complement strand
ACTGCTCTAAGTTAATGTCCTTTACTCGGCGAATTTCAATGGTACTCACGAGTGCCACAGGAACTTATAAGTTGTTGAGTCCGAGTGGTCCAAACACTCCCCGGATGGCAGAAAAGGTATATCAATACACTACGTACACTGTTCCAGAGCCCCAAGGATTCGCAGTCGTCGTCAAGGTGCCGGGGGCAAATCGCCCCAACACCTGCTGAGGGGAAGATGAAGAAGAGGCAGGAAACGGGGATTCCAAGCATGAGATCTCCACTAAGTGTGTGGAATCTCACACATGAGAACAGCTAGAATTGAAAAGTAGAAAAAGGAGGAGTCGTAGAAAAAGGTTGTTGTTACTTAGCCCCGGTTTTCACCTGCGGCAGTGGAAACCGTGCCATCGCACCTCTCGAAATCCTCTATACCCACCGACACGAGCGTATTGGGACAAGGGGAGGTGGAAGATGAGAAGGGGTGATTGGCTTAGTGGTTGGGTAGTGTTTTTGTTGCTATCTGAATGAGCTTTGTGGGTTGTGTGGCAAACAAATGGCTGTCCGTGTAGTACAGTTTTAATCGTGGACACCAGAACACTGAAACTTGCAGCGTGTTCATGTCCCTCAGCCACACTACAACGCACCAACCAGAAACGTGCAGGGATAACCTCATGTGGAACAGGGATGCTTTATAGGAGAGAAATGATGAGGATCGTTCTTTTGTCCATGAAAAATAATGCAGTGTTTATGTCGTGTCTCTGGTGTCTTGAAAGTGTCGGCCCCTTAACCAAACAGATGCCTCCAGGAACAGAAGGGGAAGAGAGGGGCTATGGTCTTCCAGGACCAGATAATGGCGCAACATGCCATGCGAATGGGCTCAGCAAGTAGTCTTAGAGAACACTAAACTTGTTCCTAGCAAGCTACCTAAACCCACACGCATAATTGTACTTATAATGCATATAATACAGCTTTAAGCGCTTCGAACAATCGTAATTACAGTCAAAGACACCATATCAAAGAAATTAACATAATAACGTAGCTACATTATTATAGCTGCTGATTAAATCACTGCAAGATAAAAAGTGTTGCTTACAACAAAACTCTGGCAACCAATATCAATTAGGAATATGAATCATTCATAACCAACAATGAGGCCGCCGTGGCCGAGTGGTTAGCGTATCCGACTGCAGTGTCAGCCTCTGGTGCTGCATGTCGCGAGTTCAAGCCTCGGCTGGGACACGGCGGACTTGTGGCGGAGAGATTGGGCTCCTCCACTCTCTGAGTTTGCCTAACTTAGCCACCCCCTAACTAGGGGGAAACGGCTGTATGTCTATACATACATACATAACCAACAATAATGACGGCCATAACCACCCACTCACCACAAAACATATTGCACAAATATTTCACACTGTAATGGGAAACATAAATAGGTCATCATAACACATAACAAAAGCTACAATTTCAAAGCTTACGTGGATTAAAATATTTTACATTGGAGTATAAAATTCTTATCAGCATAACAAGTGTTCTGTATAAATAAATACTTTACATTGGGTAGCCTCGTAATCATAATATGAGGAAATTAAACAATTAGTCCACATAAACTAATAATATTACCAATGACATTTTTATAACATTAAAAAAAAAAAAAAAAAAAAAAAGGCCGATAACTGCATTTGATAAAAAAAAACAATTGTGCGAGAGCACTTCAGCTTGGAAAGCAGAAATCTGGTACGGATATGATATTTTGGTCGGGTATCAAGATGAGACACGATGCCAGACAACAAGGCTTTTGTTTAGGACGAGCTTCACATTGGCAATAGTACAACGATGTACGCACTCTGAAGTTGGAACGCTTTTTGTTGAAACATCAGACAAAAACCGCCCTATACAAGGGTTAACTTATAGAGAATAGGAACAGGGCGCACCTCATACAACAAATGTCATTGAAACTCTGTCAATAAGAGAAAAAATTGAAGTTTGTTGGCTTACCGGTGCGGCCTTTAAGAGTCCTACAGCGGCCAACACTGCGGCATCGCTGCAATCGAACACTACCGGTGCAGCCTTCATTAGTCCTATAGCGGCCAACACTGCGGCATCGCTGCAATCGAACACTACCGGTGCAGCTTTCATTAGTCCTATAGCGGCCAACACTGCGGCATCGCTCGCTGCAGCCGAGCGTTACCGGTGCAGCCTTCATTAGTCCTATAGCGGCCAACACTGCGGCATCGCTGCAACCGAACATTACCGATGCAGCCTTCATTAGTCCTATAGCGGCCAACACTGCGGCATCGCAGCAACCGAGCATTACCGGTGCAGCCTTCTTTAGTCCTATAGAGGCCAACACTGCGACATCGCTGCAACCGAGCGGTCAGCAAATAATTACTGCTACGGAGATTGTTTCGAAGAACAGACATTAAAATAACTTTGATACTGGCAACATTTCAGTTCGGAAGAGGTTAAATTGGTGATGCAAGGTTCTTTATAATAAAAAACTTAATGCTTCCAATATTTGCAAAATGCCTCCTGCCAGGCAAGTTCATTTACATGGATACATTCACAATATTGATAAGCTATCCATAGTGGTTGATGCAATAATTAATTCATTATTTATAGCATAACATTACAGGACGCAGCTTTCTCTGCATGAGGCTGCAAATGGAAATATATTTAAGCAAGGTCGCCGTATTGCACTAACTGTACAGCAATACATTACCATGACGAGACAATACTCGGCAAGCACCATAGGACGAAAGAAGTGGATGCAGATTTATTAGGAAAAATAACCTCAACCTCAAGGAAAAAATGTGAACAAGACAGCTACATTGAAAAATGAATTGAATCAATTTTTCTAGCAATTAAATGCCTCTCATCAGCAACAAATGAACTCATAACTGTAAAAAAAACGGATTTTTTTGTAATTTGCAATGACAAATAATGAAAAATTTACCTCCTCCAAATCTGTAACAATTAGATACCGTTGCTAATTTAGTGTATTTGCAGCCTATCCATTTTTAAATAATTGTGTTAAGCTTCCATTTTCAAGATTGTCCTTGATGAAAACAAATATCTCTTACTTTTACAGTCTAGGTTTTATTCAATTTACTGTCGGTGATGAGAGGCCTGGCATTGGCAGAAATTGGCGACATTTTATTAAATAAGTGGGCCATTGCGGCTTTTAATTGGACACAGATTTCAGTGGAACAGTGTCATTGTTCTAGTATGGCATAAATACAATTATGGAAAAGATTAGATTAGAGTGCCAACTCTTTCCAGCGCACAGGAGTCAATGTCCATCTGACACCGAACTGTAGTAATGGAAGTTTAGACTTGAATGTCAAGGCTTCCCAGTGCACTGGAGTCAATGTCCATCTGACACCGAGCTATAGTGATGGAAGATTAGACTAGAGTGCCATGGCTTTCCAGTGCACTGGGGTCAATGTCCATCTGACACCGAACTATAGTAATGGAAGATTAGACTAGAGTGCCAAGGCTTTCCAGTGCACTGGAGTCAATGTCCATCTGATACCGAACTATAATAATGGAAGAACATCTTTCGTCGTGAATGAACATGTTTCATTGAGGTACATGAGTTTATCTAACTCAGCATTGCTCCATTGGTTTTAGTACTTATTGTTTTAACTTTTGCAATTTTGAAGCTTAAAAATCTAACCGACAACAAGTATAGCTGGCCATTATTTAAATAAATAAAATCTACCCAGTTCAAGACCCTCTAACTTCGGCAGTTGCGTACTCGAGAGCCAACAAGTCTCGTCCCATACCACAACCACCGACGACGTCCATTCAGACCCATGATATGCGGGTTCAGCAAATATTTAGATTGGTCGAGTTTTACGTCCAAGGAACATTCTAAACTATTATCAACAGCTATAACGCGTTACCTTGTCTAACAGCCTTGTTTGAAACAAATAAACAACGATAAAAGTGATCAATTGGCAAAAAATATTAGTAACAACATCCATTGTTACTTATCAGACGACAGGTAGGTAGCCAACGGTACTCGGACGGCCAATCCGCTGTTGCGGCTAGAACCTAAAGAGAAGAAGGGGCTTCTAAAGACTGACCTTAACATCGCCAATCGATTTTATTGAACTTAGTGAAGTCAGAAAGGCCATTCAATTACCAGCCATCAAGCACGCAACTTAGTAGTACGATGGGGACGCGCTACAGGGCCATCGATGGTACAATGAAGGCGAACGGCAGGGCTCTCACTAGTACAGTGAGGCGCAATATAGGTGGCACGGTGGTACAATGAAACGCACTACAGGTGTCTCAGAAAGCTCGTAGCACTGGAAGTGATGGGTTTGAAGAAGTGTGCCAGTTTAAATGCGAGTGACCATGGTTGCTAACTAAGCAGAATCAATGTTCTCGTGGATTCGAACGTCAGATTTGCAATTAGTGACGTAATAAGTGATCGTCAGTCTCGGTGCGATATGTCAGGCGTTACATTGAAGATGCTACAGTCATAGAAGGGACGATAAGTTAATGATCTTCCTAAAATAAGATGATAAGTTTATGATCTTCATGAAATGAAAGGCATGAGTCAGATAAGCAGAGATGTACTAGTAAACGTAGAACATTACATTTCAGCTATAATATGTCTTTTAAAATGCATTTGTTGTTCCACGTTGATATGTGCAGTGCAATCGCAAGTTAGCAGGCCAGGGGCCGCCCCAAGCGGCACCCTTCAGCAGGCTCTGCTACTGAGTTTTACATTGCGTAACATAGAGTTTTCCGTGACTAGTGCTCTTGTTGGAGGGAAGAAGGCGGGCGAGGACGGGATGAGGGGAAAGGGGATGATAATCTATTAAAGCAGCCACACAAACGCCACACTGGTAGGTTCATTGAGACCGCGAGAGGAGGAGGGTATCTATTAAAGCAGCCACACAAACGCCACACAGGTAGGATCATTACTCCCTCCAGCACGTCAGTCTAATGAGGGTCATGGGTACAACAATGATTGATAGTGCATAAAGCTCACAGTGACGCACCAAAGTGAGGGGGAGTGCACGGTGCCATGTCTCTCCTCGTTTGTCATTAAATTTGTTAAAAAATATTCAATTATGAGAGACAGCGTAATTTGATACAAATGGCGATTTATAGAAAATGCTGGGTGCGCAACTGGGTTAAGCAAAATACATGTCTCGCGACGCGTTAGTTCACGACAGCAACACTTAGCTACAACGCCAAGGAAACTCCAATACAAAATGCTTAATATTTTAGTGAGTCATCACAATATCGCGACCACACAGACGCTTGAGATACATTGGTCGTCATTAGTACAAGTAGTGCTGACAAGTTGGCAGGTATTGACACGACAGAGGGAAGCACGAACAAGTAGTGCTGACAAGTTGGCAGGTATTGACACGACAGAGGGAAGCACGATTTAAAGAATTGTCACTGAAGTCTCTCTTCCCAGCAGCCCTGCAGAAGGTTGGCCTCAGGAAGGTCCCCATCGATCGCCCCAAGACGGAGTTTCACTCCTTCTTATTCTTGCCGTTTTTAGGCGCGTCTCCAGCCTTGTCTCCCTGGGCCTGAGTCGCCTTGGAGCCGCCAAGAGTGCGGGCCAGAGAGTCCCAGACGCCACCAAGGAAGATGGCGCAGAACAAGTTCTCGAAAGGCACAAAGGGGTCGTGGATACCCAGGAGGAGCGATGACAGCTAGGGAATAGAAAGAGCAGCGTTAGTACAGACGCTGGTAATGTACCACCACCATAGACCTTTCAGAAATCCAATTGGAAACGCTCAATCTCTCAGTCAGAGCCGAGCCTGAAACGCTGCCTGCCAGCGGCTGATGATTAGCTACTTTCGATTCAGCAAATGAATCATTCAGCAATTGCTTAGTGCGGAAAGGAAAATTGATAGCGCTATGAAATTTCAACGAAACATACAATTTAAATTTTCTAATATAACCGGTAACTTTCAACATCTCTGTGATTCCTCTTCCAGTGTTTCTTCACAACGTATCACTTATGATGATTTATCACCTTATCTAAATTTAGCCATGAAAACTGCTAGGACACGATACATTGTCTGAAGTAAAAACCTGCATGATATAACTTTTGTTATCTTGATTCTCTCGATAAAAAGCAATTTCTCTGTAATGAGTAAGAGCCATATGGTTTGCAATGCTCTTCTGGTTTTATTCAATGAATCCTGAAGAGAAAACATTACAGAGATGTTTTTACGAGAATCTTGATAACATCCGTTGAACGTAGTTTTCGACCGATTTAGACCTTTGTGTCTTTTAACCTTACTCGGGAATATCGAAACTCTCATGTTCCTTGACTGTCCTCGACTTTTTAGGATATAGAAGCTTTTGTCCGCTAGGAGGCGCGTGGCGACTTGCGCCTATCGGTCTGAATGTCTTCCAGGTTCCGGAGCGCGCTCGGTCATCTGCCGGCTGCAACCCCCAACCCCCTTCCTTCCTATATAAGCGTGAGCTGGGCTGCCCCATCACTCATGAGGTCTAGCGAAGATGCTTCCCTGCGTAGTTAAGATAGCAATGGGAGGAGGAGGCCACATATGGCTCTTACTTCTTACAGAGAAATAGCTTTTTATCGAGATAACAAAAGTTATATTATCTTCCATTCGTAAGAGCCATATGGTTTGCATAGAAAATACCATCATGTAGCGCAAGCTGGCCGATGCCAGAAGAGCACAGAAGGTGGATGGATTGGCTGCATCTTAAACTGGGTGTTCCCAAAGTAGCGCTTGCCGTGTAAGGAAATGATAACCCGTTTGTATATTGCCTACCACAGCCAATATACGAGCTCATAGCGGCCAAATAATATGCGGGCCTATAGTATGAGCACCTAAATAGTAATTATGTACATTAATATATACTGCCTTCTAGGATGGGTGTGAATGCTACGCCAGGTAGTGGCAGGAGAATCCTCAATATTGAAGATCCACCCTGTGTACCATAGCCAATATGGTAACCTTGCCGTACAGTGAATCGAATAAAGTAATTATATACTGAGGAATACGACGTCCTTATCCAGAAGCCGTAGCTATGAGTACTTCAGAACGATACGGTAAGATACATCATACACAAACCATTGTAGCGAGAGGGACTATCCACCTGGTTCTCAGTGAGACGCAAGGTTGGTTAGGGTTCCCTTCTGCAAATAGGTACTTGTGCCCGAACACGTGGGGCGAGCTCCAGAACTCCTTCGATATGAGGTCTTGGAGAGGGACCCAGCTCGTCTAAGCGAGAGATGAGGCAGATTTTCTGGCGTCGTGAGAGTTGGTGAAGGCACGCGGTGTGGCTTCATTGATAAGATTAGATTCGAGTGACGAAGCTTTCTAGCGCGCTGGAGTCGTTGTCCTTCTGGCGCCGAATGTCAAACCAGCAAACAGTGCTGAATCGTGTTAGTCTTAGTTTTTCTTCTTATTCAATGTTCAAGTTAAGGTTTACTACTGCACAAAGTCAAAGTCCTTTACGCGACGAACGTCTATGGTATGTACGGGTGCCACAGGAGGTACAGAAACTCCTAAGGTGCCTGGACCATATGATCCCAGCCCTCCCCGTGTGGCAATAAGGAGGATCAACACACTACCTACCCTGGTAAAGAGCCCCAAGAATCCGCAGTAGTCCTTAAGTGCGGGCTACGTGCTCCAACACCTGCTGAGGAGGGAGATGAAGAAGAGACAGAAAACGGGGATCCCATGCATGAGATCTACACTAGGTGTAGGGAATTTCACACATGAGAACAGCAAGAATGGAAAGAAGAAGAAGGAATAGCCGTAGAAAAAGGTTGCATGAAAGAAAAAGCGCAACTTGGCTGTTATTTGCCACCCGAAAGGAGAATAGTTAGAACCGGAATGTGAATGTTTAAGTGTGTGTGTGTCTGTGTGTACATGCGTGTGTATGTGTGTGTGTGTGTGTGTGTGTGTTTGTCTGCAGCGACTATCAGGAAAGTTGTTAAGAATAAGTTTGAGACAAGTTTAAGGAAATTTGAACTAAAAATATGATGCAAATGAGGTAATTAGATTAGATTAGAGTGTCAAGGCTTTCTAGTGCACTGGAGTCAATGTCCTTCTGGCACCGAACAAATGAGGTAAATAAAAAGTCAAGCAAATTAGGATAGGGAAAAAAGGGAAAGATAGTAAAGGGTGAAGAAGAGGGGAGTCTGAAGGGAAATAAAGGTGTTCACCCCTCCAATTGAGCTGTGACTCCGTGCAGCAGTGAACCTAACAGATGCCAAAGGGGGGCTTCATTGATAAACGAGCAGATGTAATGCCCCACCGATGATGTCTGGAGTGGTTTGCCTGCAGTAGGATGGGTGAGAAACAAGTCATTGTTTGACGGAAATCGTGCTACGTAGGCTTGAGTACGGTCATAGGGCCCAGGTCGTGTGCTCGGCCATCCGACAGCAGTGAGGCGATAGAGATGAGCGATGACGTGTGGGCGAGGGTCTGGTTTTGTACCGGAACTTGTCATCGCATGGAGGGTTCTTGAAGAAATGTAGTCCCGTGCGTGACATTGCTGCAATCACAGAGACCCTGTTTCCTGCAGCGAGAAACGGAGTCTTCTGAAAGAGCACTAATACTGACGTCGTTTGAGTATTGGAGCAAGGAGAGGCGAGCGTGTCGAGAACCTTCTCAAGCTTCCACTGCAGCACGAAATGTCGTTGTGGTGGGTATGCGTGAAATTGGGACTTTGCCAGGTCCTTGAAGATCGCCTCGCGGGTCGTGACGTCAAACCCATGAAAGAGAGGCAAATGAAGCGCATTCCTGTAAGCCAAAACTGTACGAGGAATGAGCTGCTTCTGCTTGCCGGCATAGTGCAGGGACGTGAAGAGGGTGAACTGGTTGATGGACTGCACCTTCGTGGCGCGTGGCCACGCTAGGAAACGTGTCCAAAAGCCTTGGTATGGGCGTTGTGTGGACTGCTTGTGCGTGTTGGCCAGGGTGTCTGCAAGCGATCTATTGTATATGATAGTGAGCATCGTTATGAATGACTTAGTGCTAGATAAGTCGAGAAAGGTTGTGATATTAGAGGCACCACCCTGCTTTCGACGCGCTGGGACACATCGAGGGCGAGCGAAAAGTCGCTGAAGGACGCGACGACCTTGGGTCACCACAGTGAGTTGGGGTGGTCGTGCACCACGAGGACGTCGTTGTAACGGTACGTCTCGAGCTTGTGGAGCACTTGAAGGGTCAGGTTGCACGGAGGAAACAGGTATATGTCCGTTCACTGCTTCCAGTCGCATTATAGGGAAACCACGAAAGCTGCTTGTGGGAGATGAAAAGGAGCTGCAAATAGCGAGAAGTTGTGGTTTCCCGGAGGCGCGATGGGGTCTATTTTGCCGAGTGCCGCGCGGGGTAGAGAGGCGGGCAAACCTTGAGGCGTTCGCATCCGCTTAGTTTCTAATAGCGGAGGCGTGAGAGCTGATCAGCTCAGACGTTCTGCGATCCGGGAAAGTAGGTCGCGAAAAGCGAGAGGTGACGGTGCTGGAGGATCTTAAGAGCTGTACTCCGAACTTCTGCAACGCCGAAGCCTTGCTGGAGTTAAGGGATTCACCATGCTACCCCCGGCTTTGTTTGTCTGGCAACACTCGGACTGTAGTGTGGTGCCAATGAGCTCGTGCCCGCAGCGCATGTACGATGAGCAGCGATACCATCTACGTAATTGGAGAAGGCATCTCAATGGCGACCAGCGGCCGTAAGACTACTGGTCGTTGCAGCATACAGCCCCCGCGCGTCGCCCGATGCGTCCATCCACAGGAGGTGCTTCGGTGGAGGCATTACAAACGGGACGTGGGAGTGAAAGCCTCGCTGCTCCAGTGCTGTACCTTACGGGGGTAGGGATTGTTGAGGTGGCTGGGCTTGCGGGATAGGCGCAGGGATAGTGCTGCTAGCACCACTCCGTTGAGGAGGTGGTGAGCAAAGCGTAGGTAAGATGTTCGTTAATTCATAACACCGAGGGAACTGTGATGCTGTCGAAGCGAGATAGTTCTGCGGGGAAGTATATCCGTGGCCATGTCCCTGCGGCGGTCGATGTGCTGTGAGATCGGGGCGATGGGCTCGGCTTCTCCATTGAGTGTTACCCCCAGGAAGTCGAACTGCTGGGTGGGTTCCAGAATAGACTTCCTCGGTAGACGAGGTAATCGATCTTGAGGAGAAAGTCGCAGGCCGTCTGGGTGGTGCGCCGGCAGTGATATGCTGTTGGTGCCTGGAGTAGCCAGTCGTTGATGTAGAAGGCCGCATCTATCCCTAGCTGGTGGGGCAAACGGAGGGGTAGCTTCGCGATCGCTGTAAAGATTTTTGGTCCCAGGTTGAGGCCGCATGGGGGAGCCGAGAAAAGGTACCGTTGGCTTCGTAGTTTAAGATTAGATTAGAGTGACAAGGCTTTCTAGCGCACTGGAGTCATCGTCCTTCCGGCGCCGAATGTCAAACCAGCAAACAGTGCTGCATATGTTAATCTCTGTTTTTATTGTTCTTTTAATGTTAGAGTTAGGTTTACTAATGCGCAAAGTCAAAGTCCTTTACGCGGCGAACGTCTATGGTATGCACGGGTGCCACAGGAGGTACAGGAACTCCTAAGGTGCTGAGGCCATATGGTCCCAGCACTCCCCGGATGGCAGAAAGAAGGAATAACACACTACCTTCCCTGCTTCAGAGCCCCAATGATCCGCAGTAGTCCTTAAGTGCGGGCTACGCGCTCCAACACCTGCTGAGGGGAAATTGAAGAAGAGACAGAAAACGGGGATCCCATGCATGAGATCTACACTAGGTGTAGGGAATTTCACGCATGAGAACAGCAAGAATGGAAAGAAAAAGAAGGAATAGTCGTAGAAAAATGTTGCATGAATGAGAGCGCGCAACTTGGCCTTTATTCGCCACCCGAAAGAAGAATAGTTAGAACCGGTATGTGTATGTTTGAGTGTACGTGTCTGTGTGTGCGTGCGTGTGTATGAGTGTGTGTTCAACGACTATTATGAGAGTTGTTAAGAAGGAGTCTGAGACAAGTTAAAGGAAATTTGAACTAAACATAAGATGTAAATGAGGTAAATAAAAGTTAAGCAAATCAGGATGGGGGAGAAAAGGAGAGATAGTGAAGAGTGAAGAAGAGGGGAGTTTGAAGGGATATAAGGGTGTTCACCCCCCGGGTGGGCCGTAACTCGGTGCAGCCCGTGAACCTAAACGATGCCTAGGGGGGGCCGTAGTTTAAGGGCTAGGAATTTTGGAACCTGGGATGAATTGGGACGTGCGGGAGAGCGACCTTGGTGTCCAACTTGGTGAATTAGATAGGGGACTTCAGCACTGCTCGTATTCGAAGCGAGTTTGACCCTCAAAACGCGGTGACCGGGATGTATTTGTTTAGTTCTGAGAGGTCGATCAACAGGTGATCTCCTCCCGAAGCCTTGGGGACCGCAAGGGGACGAGATGCGAAAGCTTGTTGTCTGGGCCCTGCAGTGACTACGCCGTTGAGCTGGAAGTCTAACACGAGGGGTTTGAGAACGCCCTCGTGTTGTCGGTGCGAGGCAGTGTGATCGAGAGGAGGGGGGGTCGCGGCGCCCTTCTCCAAAAGAGGCCTTTGCACAGGACGCGTTTGACCCAAAGCGTGGCTTCGCGCCCATGTGCTTGTCGACACCTGAGAGTCACCGGAAGAGCGTTAGTACTTACGGGAAAGGGAGCGGTCTTGCCTTCCGTAGTCACCTGAGGACTTGGGGCGGGGTGGAGCGCTCTTGCGGTGACTGCGGAAAACTCGTTTGCTATCCGTTAAGGGGACCACGGATGCGAGCAAGAATACCCGTCAGTGACACGTTAGGACATAGCCGCGCACGGTGTGGGCGATCAGAGCGCGGAGCTGGAGATCCTTCGTACTTCTGCCGGAATGTGTCGGATAGAACAAGGCGGTCTTGCCCCTAGTGGTCACGAAGTGAGCCATTGGGGAGACGATTGGTGCATTAACGGATTCCCTCAGGGCCCCGATTCTATGGCAGCTTGATGTTGGCGCGAAGTGCGCAATCGACCCGGAGTCGAGCTCTTTTGTGGAAGGCTCAGTCTCGTTGCGCGATATCTGTTCCTGCACGCCTCAAAGGTTGGACTGCCCTGAGGCGCTGTCCTAGCTGAGGTCTATGTTGCACTCAGCTTGCCAGTATACGTGACCTTCCGAATAAACCGGAGTGCCGTAGTCACTCGGTATGGATGTCATCGTTGTGCACAGTGCGAGCCTGTGACATGGTCGTCAGATGACTCGCGATCGCTCGCCTGTCGCTGAAGTGATTGCGGACATCGTCACTGAAACAAAGAAGATTGAACTATAAGGGGGATGTTACGATCCAAATATACGCCCTCAATCACCGCCACATCGCATGACATACCATATGTTTGTTCATGAGAAAATAATAGGTATGGTACCGTAATTTTCACATGAGACATAAAATAATGCCAATACGTGCAAAATATATTGCAAAATTTAGTTATTGTGCCATGAGGGCTGCAATGCTGTGACTGTAAACCATTGTTTACGTTGGATTTTAGTCTCACGCATTGCTAGCGTCCGTATGGGCGCTGGGTTTGTTATCCACTTATGATGGAAAAGAAACTAAATATCGCTGAGAAACCGCTGTATTACATTGGGTTTGTAGAGCGACATCGACTTGGGTCCCGCAGTACGTCATATGTAACTCATGATCCTCTGTTGCTGGCAAGCGAAACTCATTGCCTTGTATTTGCCAGGTACAGATGACTTAATGTGGATCGAGTGTTGACCAGAAAAAACTAAGTATCGTTGTATTAGTGCAAATGGTTTCGTAGTCCCGGAGGACGTCATACATAACCAGTAATCGTCTTCCTGCAGGTGTGAAGGGCTGTACGGGGACAGCTTACCTCAAACCAACGGTGTCAGGATATAGACTATGCTTGTAGGACTAATCAAGTGTTGATTAAAAATCCACTGTTTCTGAGCAAGATTTCAAAACCAAACATTGAACAGTTCCCTAAGAGACGTCATATGCGACGCATAATCATCTGCAAGTTGGTGTGAAGGGCTGTTCGGGGACAGCTTACTTCAAGACCTAACATCGATGGTGCCAGCATAGTGTGCATATCATATGACTTAACAAGCGTTGTTCAGGAACCGCTGTGTGTGAGTAGGGTTTCCTAACCAAAACCTTTAACAGATTCCCGAAGGCACGTCATGTGGCCTTTGGTAATATTGTCGAGAAAAAAAAATCGTGTCAACCGATTCTTTTCCGTCAAAAAAAAATTTCCAACAAAACTTTTTGTGTTGACAAATTTTTTTTTGTTTCGACAAATTTTTGTGTCTACAGATTTTTGATGTTGGCAAATTTGTGTCTACAAATTTATAAGCATAAGGGGGTCAACATGACAAATTGTGAATACAGTTCTCGACAAAAATTGCCGATACAGTTCTCAACAAAAATTGTCGAAACAGAAATTTGTCGAGACGGAAAGTTGTCAAGACAGAAATCTGTCAACACGACAAATTGTCAATACAGTTTTCAACAAAAATTGTTGAAACCAAAATTTGTTGAGACAGAAATCTGTTGAGACAGAAATCTGTTGACACGACAATTTGTAGATACAGTTTTAGACAGAAAAATGTCGATACAGGTTATGACAAAAATTGTCGTAACAGAAGTTGGTCAAGACAGAAATTTTTCAAGACAGAAATTTGTCAACACAACAATTTGTCTGTACAGTTCTCGACAAAAATTGTCAGAACAGATATTTGTCGAGACAAAAAGTTGTCAAGACAGAAAACTGGTGACACAACAATGTCGATACAGTTCTCTACAAGAATTGTTGAAGCAGAAATTTGTCAAATGACAATTTGTTGATACAGTTCTCTACAGAAATTGTCAAAGCAGAAATTTGTCATAAACTTGTTGGGACAGAAATTTGTCGACATACTGGCAGATGATTACATGTCACATTTGACGTTCCTTTACAAACTGTTCAATGTTTGACTTTGAAATACTGCTCTAAGGCAGATGCCTGCCATCGTGAGGATCGGCGAAACCAGCTTGCTTAGAGCTAAAGTTCTGAATTGTGATCGGAGGAGGATGCCGCTGGGTGGTGTCAAGAAATTAGGATTCTTGGATGAGTTCAAGTCTGTTTTCATACAGAGGGTCTTAACCTACAGACAGCGATAGGAGACTATTGCGAGAAGGGCTGCTGTTGACGGTGAGGCGACGGCTTCAAACCGGGGTGCGGCTGGGCGTGGAGGCGGTGGCGTTGCTGGTGATCGTGCTGGGGGCCTCGGCGTTTGTGCTGATGACTGCAATGATGTTGCTGGTAGCCGCGAGGACGGTTCTGGTGTCCGCGGGGGCGGTTCTGGTGTCAGCGGAGGCGGTTTCTGTGTCCGCGGGAGTGGTTCTGGTGGTTGTGCTGGCCGCGGTGGCTGTTTAGATGACCGCGGTGGTGGTTTAGATAGCCGCGACGGCGGCTCTGGTGGCCGCGGTGGCGGCTCTGTTGGCCGCGGTTGCGGCTCTGTAGACCGCGGTGGCGGCTTTGTTGACCGCGGTGGCGTTCCCATTGAGGGGGCTGCTTTTTCCCGCGGCGGTGCTGCCGGTGGTCGCGGAGGTGGTGCTGCGAGTGTTGGGTCCATCAATTGTTGAGGGTCTCTGCAGTTGTCCGTCTCCCAGTTTTCATTGCTGAAAATTGGCCCGGCAAATGTCAAAACTTACCAACAAAATAGATTTTATTTCAGATTTTATTTCAGAAAACAGGCTGGAAGTGTTTGTGATTGGTGAGACGTGGCTTTTGAGCTCGGTTTGCTCTTTTTTTGTTGAGGTTTATGGATTTTCTGTTGTGAGAGGAGATTCGCTTACTGGAGTAAGAAAACACGAAGTTTGTATATATTTGAAAAAATCACTGAAGTACGAGGAGATTAGTCTGGACTTGCCAAATGTAGCAGCAGTCTTTCTGGTTCAACTTGATTTGTGGGTTTTGGCTGTTTATAGACCTCCATCATGTGGTAATCAGGAAACTCTTGATCTGATAAGTTTGATTAGTGACTTCTGTGTTGGTCGTGAGGTGGTCGTGTTGGGGGATTTCAACCTGCCCTCGGTGAAGTGGTCGGATGGGTTGGTGCAGGAAGAGAATGTTAACTTGACGGATCAACTGTTTTTGGATTGCTTTGCATCTTGTGGCTTGCATCAGTGGGTGAGGGAGCAAACTTTTCTGTTGTCCGGCAACATACTGGATTTATCTTTTACAAGCGAGCCAGATCGTGTTGGGGATGTTGTTGTTTTGCCTCCATATCAGAGGTGTGCCCTCTCGCCTGTTATTTGTGATTATTTGTTTGTGAATGTCTTGGAGCCTGATGGTGCAAGTCACCAAGCTCGGAAGTATTCTTGGCACCGGGGTAACTACGGCGCTATTTCCGAAGCATTATCAAGAATTGATTAGCCTCTTAAATTTGTTTACCTGGGTGTTAGTGAGGCATATATAGTGTGTTTCTCACTGTACTGAGGAGTCTGATATGGGCTTCTTGCTGGAGACTCGCCTAAGGTACCATGGTCTGTGAGCCCTCCCCACGGGGGAAAGGTGAAGAGAGCACATGCGTGGGATGACTACAAGATTTCAAGAATGAGGTTTGGCAGAAATGATCAAAATACTTTGGAGTCACTAGCTACCTTTCTTGATCTCAACTGTCAGTTTCGAAATCATTCTTTGTTCAGTCGATCTCAGTACGAGGAATACCTTATGCAACGGTTTAGTGACTCCCCAAAGCTGTTCCATGCTTATATACGAAGGAAGAAGAAAGGTCGTCTTGGGGTTGGACCACTTCGTAATGCAGGAGCACAGCTGGTTTACGATCCACTGGAGATGGCTGAGCTTTTATCATCCGCCTTCTCTGACGTATTGAGAGAGGATGTTCCTACCAATCCTGCTCCTTTACAGTTATTTGATGACGAAATTAGCGAGTTTGCCATAAGGTCTCGGGATGTCCATGACGTTCTGGCGGGGCTCAATGTTAGTTCAGCAATGGGCATGGATGGACTCCACCCTAAGTTGCTGAAGGAGTGTGCTGTGCAATTGACACAGCCTCTCTTTATAATCTTCAAGCTGTCTCTGCAGAGTTGAGTGGTCCCTGATGCATGGAAGAGTTCATTGGTGATTCCAATTTTTAAAAGTAAATCTAGATATGATCCCCTCAACTATCGTCCAGTTAGCCTTACCTCTGTTTGCTGCAAATCGATGGAGAGGATTGTTGTTGCTGAGCTGGTGGATTATTTTGAGTCTTATCAGCTCTTTTCTTCCAGACAGTTTGGATTTAGAAAGGCTATAACAACAGAGGATCAGATGTTGCTGGTCGATTCGGATGTAGTTAAGTCTGTTGATGCTGGTTTGGTGGTGGATATGGCCAAGCTTGATTTTTCAAAGGCATTTGATGTTGTTTCCCATCTCATTTTGCTTTTGAAGTTGCAGGCACTTGGAGTTTCTAGGGCTGTGTTGAGGTGGATTGGTGGTTTTTCTTCATTCTCGAATTATGTGTGTTGGCGTTGATGTAGTGAATAGTAAGCCGAGAGATGTTCTGAGTGGGGTTCCACAGTGCTCAGTCATGTGTCCAGTCCTCTTTCTTATATATGGTAATTTTTTGACGGATGGCCTTGTATCTAAGTTTGGCGCATTTGCTGATGAATATAAAATGTATTTGTCTTTCCAACGTCATAATGTTGTTGGTAGTGTGTCTGCTTTGCAGGGAGACCTTGACAAAATATTCCAGACTGCATCTTCATTAAATTTTCATTGAACCCAAGCAAGTATGTTGTTTTACGTTTCAAAAGACGTTTTGCTGGTTGGATTGGTCCTGGTGCAGAGACTGTTTACGCTCTTGGGGGTGCTCGTTTGGAGTTCGTCGAAGTTCATCGCGATTTGGGAGTTCATGTGGATGTTGGTCTTAAGTTTCAAAGCCATGTCAGAGAAGTTGTTAAACGAGCTGCTGGTGTTTGTAGTGATTTGCTTAGGCCGACAGTTAATAGAAGCCCAAATTTTATGGTCACACACTTTGTGGCGCATATCAGGCCCATTTTTGATTACTGCTCCTGTGTGTGGAACCTTAGTTATGTCCAGGATTTGAAGTTGCTTGGGTCTGTTTCGCGGAGGTGGACCAAACAGGTGCATGGTCTGATGCGATGTCCTACCATGACAGGCTGATGGCTCTAAATTTGTTCTCAATCAAGGGCAGGTTACTGAGAAGTGACCTCATAAAGTATTGGAGAATTCTGTGTTGTGACACTGAGGGTTTTGATTTGTCCATTCTCTTCCAAAGGTCGCTGGATGGTAGGACGCGGGGATATCAGCACAAAATCTTGATGCCCCGCTGCTCTGTGGATGTGGCAAGGAGGTTTTTTAATGTTTGGTGCATTAGGATATGGAATGAGCTGCTTGCTGCTGTTGTAGAGTCTGCTACCATTTCTGCTTCAAGGCAGGGTTGGCTGAGTTCATGGGGAATAGGTTGTTGGAGTGCTAGGGTCTTGCGTTTCCAGTCGTGTTGGCGAGTATGTGGTGTGACTCGTCCTGTTGTTTGTATCTGTTCTTTTTATATATGTGTATGTATTTGCTTTTGTGGTTTTCTGCGGGGTTGTAGTTGTGCTTTGGGTTTTCATGCGAGTGGCTTTGGGTTTGTTCTCTGGAAGCCTAGGGTGCGCATCCCTTTCAGCATCTTCCCGTTGTTGTTCTGCGGAGTCTTTGTAGGTGCTGACGCGCATGGCTGGGCTGGCCTCTCCTGGCTCGGTGCACCTGACGACTGGGTATGCTGAGCCCTTGGGGGGGCTGCAAAGGTAAGAATCAAAGGTAAGAATCGGTGTTTGGCCTTGAAGTCAGCGGCCCACGGGCGGCGCGCCATACCTCCCCACACATGACTACGGGTGTCATACATGACTTTACTTTGCTTGTCGACACAACAGAAATTTGTCTTAACACAAATTTTGCCGACACACAAAATTTGTAGACACAGAAATTTGTTGACACACAAAATTGTGTGTCAACAGATTTCTGTGTCAACAAATTTCTGTGTCAACAAATTTCTGTGTCAACAAATTCCCGTGTCAACAAATTCCCGTGTCAACAAATTCCCGTGTCGACAATTTCCGTGTCAACAAATTTCTGTGTCAACAAATTTCCGTGTCAACAAATTTCCATGTCAACCAATCTCCATGTCAACAAATTTCCGTGTCAACAAATCTCCGTGTCAACAAATTTCGGTGTCTACAAATTTTGTAGTCCGGCAAAAATTGGTGTGTTGATAAATTTATAAGTCGACAATATTTAAAGGTTGGCAAATTTTGTTTCGACAAATTTCTGTTGTGTCAACACGCAAAGTGATGTCATATATGACCCCGTAGTCATCTGCGGGGAGGTATGGCGCGCCAACCGTGGCCAACTGACTTCAAGGCCAAACATCGATGGCAGGCATCTGCCTCTAGCAGGCATCTACCTTAGAGTAGGATTTCAAAGTCAAACATTGAACGGTTCGTAGAGGAACGTCATATATGACCCCTAATCATCTGCGAGTATGTCCAGACAATTTTTGTCGAGAATTGTATAAAAAAAATTGTTGTGTTGACAGATTTGTCTCGACAACTTCATGTCTCTACAAATTTCTGTTTAGACAATTGTTGTCAAAAACTGTATTGACATTTTTTGTCGAAAACTGTATCCACAAATTGCCGTGTCAACAGATTTCTGTCTCGAAAATTTTTCGTTTCAACAATTCTGGTCAAGAACTGTATCGACAATTTGTCGTGTCCACAGAGTTCTGTCCTGACAACTTTCTGTTTCGACAAATTTCTGTATCGACAATTTCTGTCGAGAACTGTGTCAACAAATTGTCGTGTCGGCAGATTTCTGTCTGGACAACTTTCTGTTTTGACAATTTTTGTCAAGAAAAGCATCAACAATTTTTGTCGGGAACTGTATCCACAAATGGTCGTGTCAACAGATTTCTGTTTCGACATTTTTTGTCTTGAATTGTATTGACAAACTGTCAGGTCGACAATTTTTGTCCAGAACTGTATCAACAAATTGTGTCGTGGGACGTAGCTCACTGAGAGCACATTCAGTGAGGCAAGGCAGTAAATTGTTACGCCATCTGCGGCTCTAGGGGCAGTGGGTCACTACTATACTGCCCAGATAGGCCGCCGTGCACTGAATCTTACCTTCCGAGAAGGTGCAACGATCTGTCAGGATCAGGTGAGGCGTGAGTGCTCTGCGTCCGAAGCCAGAGCGACTAATGAATGATGGGGCAGCCCAGCTCACGCTTATATAGGAAAGAAGGAGGTTGGGGGTAGGAGGTGGTTACAGCCGGCAGATGACCGAGCGCGCCCCGGTACCTGGAAGATATTTAGACCGAAGGCGCAAGACGCCACGCGCCGCCTAGCTTACAAAAGTTTATTTTTCCTAAAAATTCGAGGACAGTCGTGGAACTTGAAAGTTTCGAGATTCCCGAGTAAGGTTAGGTTAAAAGACACAAAGGCCTAAATCGGTCGAAATCTACGTTCAACGGATATTATGAAGATTCTCTCGTAAAAACGTCTCTGTAATGTTCTCTCTTCAGGATTCATTTAATAAAACCAGAAGCGCAATGCAAACCATATGGCTCTTACGAGTGGAAGAGAAAAAACTGATAAAAATCACTCAAAAGCAACGTAAACAATTGATTTGAAATAACTAGCAAACAAATGGTAAGACATGGCACCCAATTCAAGATAAAGTAAATGTTATTCATCTCCAAAGAACGATACCCCTGATCGGGAGTAGACAAAATTACCATAAACCACGGGACGACTCCAGCCTCTCAACACGTCAAGGCATTTCTTCTCCTCATTGTACACCTACCCAACTATAGAAAGCGTCCCACCTTGAAGTAGACGAAGAAAATGCAGATGGCGAAGTAGACGAGAGCGTGGGGAGCAGAGATGAGGTCCGTCTTCTTGTCCAGCACAAAGAGGAGGGAGGCGGCCACTGACGCCTTGGTGGGGCTGTGAGGTGGATTATAATGCATTAGGGCAGATCTGACATTCAGATGACTACTTCAATTGATTCAGCAGCCTCACCAGCAATTCGATAATCGCGACTGTACCCCCTTTCAGGCACTCGGTCGCAACACCGTCCAAACCGGGGACTTTCCCTGCTTTCATCACGTCCACCGCCTCCTGCACCTCCTCCCTAGTAATGTCCACAACAAGTCTCTCTCCAAAGACCGGCATCCGCGCACCACCACCCACAGCAACAATGTCAGCCTCTCTGTCATCCTCGACATTCAACAATTCATCAAAATACTTGGCCCACCTCTTCCGTACATCAGCACTTTCCATCATTACCTGGCCGTTTTCATCTTTTACCGCCTCCTCCTTTCCGGTCTCTTCCTTTTTCACCCTCCTAACCTCTATCTAGAACATCTTTTTGCTCTCTTCAAAATTCTGGCACAACCGTCTGCTCCACCTGGCATCAGCGTCCCTTTTGGCTCTCCTCACCACTCGCTTTACCTCTTTCCTCTTCTCCTTATAGTTGTCATATGCCACCACCAACCTCGCTTCCAATCACTCCTCAAAAGCTCTTCTCTTCTGCGCCACCGCCAGTTTGACCTCCTCGTTCTACCACTTGCAGCCCTTCCGTCTGCACCCGCCCACACGGCGCACACCACACACATTTCTCGAACATCTCAACAAGGCATCTCTGAACGTCTTCCATTCCTCCTCCACATCTTGCAGGTCTTGCCCTCTCACGTTGTCATATTCCTCCCTCAACGCCCGCTGGAACTCATTCATATGACTACTACTATTGGTTTCAAGGTATGCTACAATGTAGACAGCTTAGGTCAAACAGTACCTTCCCAGACGTGGTCACGACCGTAAGATGTAGAAGTCATTCAGATGACTACTCCTATTGGTTTCTAGGTTTGCTGCAAAGCAGACAGCTTGGGTAAAACAGTACCTTCCTAGACGTGACCATGACTGTAAGATGTGGAAGTCAGAACAGCACAGAAGAATACCTTAATTTCCCAATTAGTTTACACGACAGCATCACGGTTGCATGATACAAAAATCCTACTATACCCTGTACACTTCCCACGCCATCTCGAGGCACACTATGTAATTAGGAAGGATGGGCAGGCCATGTTTGAGCTCTAGATGCATTTAAACTCTAGTTACTTGTCACGAGTACTTACAAAGATGGCTGCATCACCTCGACGGCGGTAGGCGTCCAGACGCCACGCACCAGACGCTCGAAGATCTTGACGAACCCGGACCCGTTGCCTGTAATACATTTGCATGGATTAAATGACTTGCATAGCTAATGCAGCAACATTAGATCACAGTGTTTTTTGTTGTTGCATAGCCCCAGCTTCTGGTGCGGTGGAGGAGTCACGGCCGGCGTACAGCCTGGAAGTCCGGATACACATAGGCATGTGCCTATTGTGAAAATTTACGCCCATTGAAGACCCCAATATTTGACCCGCACTCCGGAAAAAATGTATGCTGTCTTGCGGGCGATCCCATAGATCACGCACCAACGTGATATGACTTAGCCTGCCGGATATAAATGGATATGCATAATGTCAAGACTTGCTCGGCTGTATTGGGCGAGCATCGGCACCGCAGTCATAGATCGGAAGAGGCGTTCCTAAGTCTTCGTTGGTATGACTGGAGGGTAACCCGAACTCCTCCACATTTATCTAAGGTGAGTGACCCTCTAGGACAGTGTTGGCTCTACGGTAGGTCAGTGCAAGAGCTGTGAAGTGCAAGTGTATCCGTTTGTGCATAGATGTGTCTGTAGGACGGGTAACGGTCGTGTAAAGAGAACCGAAGTTTGCTGCCCGTTTGTTATGTAGGTTTCGATGAGTTTGACTTGGAACCAATAGGTGGCGGCAGGGATGTGCTGGATCTATTATCTTGTTTAAGAGTTGTGTCCCTCTCTTATCAAGATCATGTTTGAAAGGGAGGTCTTTAATTTAATCAGGCGGATGGGAAATGAGCGTCCTGTATATTTTTTGGATGGAATAAATGTGTGTGGGAACAAGGTCAGAGGACCAGGCGGTGTTTGCGTAGGAAGCGATAAGCCTGATGAATTGTTTGTATAGTATTGTAAGTGATTCCTTGGAGTGTCCGTTGGTAGTTGTGGTGAGCCTGAGACAAGTTCAGTCTAGGTTTACTTTAGTTGCCGATGTTATTTGTGTGCGGTTCAACGTCGTTCCCGTCTCACGTCACTTCAAGGATAGTTGTAATGGGACAGTGGGGTGTGGGAATGTTGTTGAGCGTGACATGAGGGGAAGTGGAGAGTTCACTGTTATCTGGTGTTAATAATGTAAAGGATGACTTGCTTGCGGACGCATACATCCTATTGTCCAGCAGCCAGACATTGAGAGAGTTCAGGTATTGCTGAAGCTGTGCTGCTGCGGTTCCATGTTGATGGTGCTGTGTGGTGATTGTTATGTGATCCGCGTATGAGCTGTTGTAGGTGATGGGTTCTGATGGTGTGGGCAGGTCGTGCATGAAGAAAGGGGAAAAGAACAGCCTGTGGAACACCGTTGGAGAAGTGGCGGGTTTGAGATCGCTCGATATTGTAGACAGTTTGTGCATGTCTGACGGAGAGGAAATTGGCAAACCACTTCTTGAAGCTTGGATGGATGGATGAGTTGAGTATTCTGATTCTGAGAACGTGTCTTGGAACTGTGTTGAGGATTAGATTAGTGCCAAGGCATTCTAGTACAACCGTTTTGTGTAGGGGAGAGTGGAATATAAACATTACTTTTATTTAGAGCCAGTCTTTGCAAAATTTTAAAGGAAATCGGAGGAGAGAAATAGGTCTGTTTGAGGCTGGATCTGTGAAGACTTTGTTGGGTTTAAGGATGGGAATGATTTTAGCTTGTTTCCAGGTGTTGGGTATTGTGTAGAATGGAAGGGTTAAAGATTTATGTGAGAGTTGTGATGGCGCGTGGACCAGGGTGTTCGAGATGAACATTTATGTGTCGTCAGAGCCTGTTGCTGATGAAGTTTTGGTCTGACTGATAACGGCTATGTTCTTGGCTGAAGTGAAGGGAGGGTCAATGTTTGGACCAATTTGCAATTTGTGTAACTGTTTGTGTATACTCTTATTTTCTGTATGGTGTGATAGGTGACAAGTGTTGGTGATAGGTGACAAGTGCTGAGTGTTTGTTGAGTATATCAGCTTGTTTATGGCCTGATGGTATGGCGTGAGTGTCGGCTGGTAGGATTGTCTCATGTAGGACTATTTGGTCTGTGCTTTTGTTGTTGAAGTTCCTGATGAGTTTTCATAATTTTGATGGTGAGATTCAGAAGTTGGTGTTTGCAGCATATCCCGCCACAGGTTCGTCTGCTGCTCAGGTACGTCTGCATTTACTTTTGAATTAAAGGTTTGAATCTGTTCAATTCTGTTGTTGGTGGAGGGTAAATTACGGAGATGGTCACGCTGCTGAATTTTGCGTCTAAGGGGTGGCCGATACCGCTGTATTGAAGCCACGGACATACCCCGCGGATATGCATTGTGAGCCTGCATGGTTCAGCGCTGTGGTAAAGTGTTTTGTGGCGGCCTCAACAGATTTGTTTTGGGTGATGTTGAAGTCGTGTAGAGCGGTTTCTATAAACGTCGTGTATTCGATCCATTGGGAGTTGAATTGATGACTATAAGGAGGGGGTCAAGTGATGTCTTGGTGGACTGTCCATTGACAATTTTGAAAGGTGGGGATATGGTTGGAAGGTTTGGGAGCGGGTGTGTCAATGTGGTTTAACGGAATTCATGTGTCTAGTGGGCCAATGATGACATTACCTCGTCGGTCAGTGTTTTGAGTGTGAGATAGAAGTTATCGCGGGCGTAAAAATCACATAGGTCGAAAGTGTTGGTGGTTGTGTTGAGGTAGTCAAGTGAGGAGTATACAGCGGTTGACATTAGCTGGAAAGACGGATGTATCCATTAAAAAAAAAAAACACAAATTGCAACTCAAGTGTGTTATCGAGTAAAAGCTATGCGAGAACGTATGCAGTTGTGTTTGCTAAATGAAGATTTTTATGTACAAGTATAATGAGTTTTGGACATCAGAGCATTGCTTTGTGTGTGTGTCCATTTCCCACGTCTGCACTGGGTCGCACCAACGCGTGGCACGTAGAGGCGATCGCTGGCGGGTCATAGTTACGCGTTGAGACCAGGGTTAGATTATGTGACACCGGCATGGAGAAGGAAAGTAACGTCGGTGGCTGTTCATTTCCATTAGGGGAAAAACGGTAACAATCTGTTGCTGCTCTGGTGTCTGGTGTTTTGCCGCTGGGACAGAGGCCCGAGTAGCGCACAGGTGAACGGCGTGAACAGGGCGGCGTGAGGGTCTGTCGCTGGACGGTGCGAGGGTCTGTCGCTGGACGGTGCGAGGGTCTGTCGCTGGATGGTGCGAGGGTCTGTCGCTGGACGGTGCGAGGGTCTGTCGCTGGACGGCGTGAGGGTCCGTCGCTGGACGGTGTGAGGGTCCGTCGCTGGACGGTGTGAGGGTCTGTCGCTGGATGGCGTGAGGGTCTGTGGCTGGACGGTGTAAGGGTTTGTCGCTGGACGGTGTGAGGGTTTGTCGCTGGACGGTGAGAGGGTCTGTCGCTGGATGGTGTGAGGGTCTGTCGCGGGACGGTGTGAGGTCTGTCGCTGGATGGTGTGAGGGTCTGTCGCTGGACGGTGTGAGGGTCTGTCGCTGGATGGTGTGAGGGTCTGTCGCGGGACGGTGTGAGGTCTGTCGCTGGACGGTGTGAGTGTTTCAAAATTACGATGTACTTACTACACGTTAAACTCTAAATTGATATATACTACCAATCAAACTATTAATTAAGATATATTACACATTAAACTCTAAATCAAGATATACTACCCAATTCTGTAGGAAATTGTTTAGCAAAACGAGCGAAATAGGGATGACGAGTGGTGGTATCAGGATTAGACACGAGGTTGGAGGATCACAAGAGAAGGGAGATAAGGGGCAGAGTTTGACGGATTGCATACCAGCAATAGGATAGTAGTTTGACGGAAGGCATAGCAACAACAGGATAGCAGGTCAAGGCCGCCCCAGTAGTTTGACGGATTGAATAGCTATAACAGGATAGTAGGTCAAGGCCGCCCCAGCAGTTTGACGGATTGCATAGCTACAACAGGATAGTAGGTCAAGGCCGCCCCAGCAGTTTGACGGATTGCATAGCTACAACAGGATAGTAGGTCAAGGCCGTCCCAGCAGTTTGACGGATTGCATGGCTACGCCAGGATAGCAGGTCAAGGCCGCCCCCACAGTTTGACGGATTGCATAGCTAGCCAGGACAGCAGGTCAAGGCCGCCCCCGCAGTTTGACGGATTGCATAGCTAGCCAGGACAGCAGGTCAAGGCCGCCCCCGCAGTTTGACGGATTGCATAGCTAGCCAGGACAGCAGGTCAAGGCCGCCCCCGCAGTTTGACGGATTGCATAGCTAGCCAGGACAGCAGGTCAAGGCCGCCCCCACAGTTTGACGGATTGCATAGCTAGCCAGGACAGCAGGTCAAGGCCGCCCCCGCAGTTTGACGGATTGCATAGCTAGCCAGGACAGCAGGTCAAGGCCGCCCAAGCAGTTTGATGGATTGCACAGCTACAGCAGGATAGTAGGTCCAGACCGCCCTAGCAGTTTGACGGATTGAAAAGCTACAACAGGATAGTAGGTCAAGGCCGCCCCAGCAGTTTGACGGATGGCATAGCTACAACAGAATAGAAGGTTAAGGGCGCCCCAGGTTCGAGCGGAAGGGCCGCTCAGTGCATGGCCGCCCCAGGTTCGAGCGGGAGGGCCGTTCGTGACGTGCCACCAATTCATTGAAGGGCGGGTGTGTAAGGCTCACCCTTGAGTGTGCCGACGATTAACATGATGAGGTAGCCGTTAGGGTAGATCTTGGCCGCGTGGGCGACGCCGTCGTTGATTTTCTTCACTCTGAGAGTAGAAACAAAGGCATTCAAACAATTGTTGTTACATATAACAATTTCATCGTCAACTAAATAGCTTAGTGCGGGACACGGGTAACCGCACTCGCCAAGGCTTGCTATCTAGTAACAGCTTAGTGCGGGACACGGGTAACCGCACTCGCCAAGACTTGCTATCTAGTAATAGCTTAGTGCGGGACACGGGTAACCGCACTCGCCAAGACTTGCTATCGAGTACCTACGCAGTAATTATGATTGAAGACAGCTAAACTGTGTTCAAGACACCAGGAGTAGTCAGCTTATTGAATCCCAGGCAACAGGCTGAAGCGGTTTGTAGTAGAAATAGATCTGTTAGAAGCATTGGCAATGTGCAAAAAACCCTTCGTTTCAAATTTAAACACTTCACGCTAACGATTGCGGTAAAAATTATCAGCTAAATAAACAAGATAATAATACACTATTTATTAAACAATAACAATAAGCGACATTAGGGAAGTGAATGGCATAAAAGGTGTGCGTACTTGATATCCCACTACAAAGATGCAGTACCAAGTAGTCACTCTAAATGATAAAGCCCAGAGTTGGAACTGACGCGGGCGTACCAACACAGGGCGACCCGGTACTGTGTGTTCTCGCGTTTCGGGAAACACCCAACAGATTATGATGGGACAAACGCCGAAAATTGATTCAGGATCCTCAGGTTGAATCAGGTTTTATTCGATCAGTTTACGCTGAGTTAAGAACTCGATGGTGCAACCACTGAACCTTATTTTAAGGCTGATCAACATCTCTGAGTGTAATAATATTTACTCTGGTTGATAAACGTCATATATCCATGAATTAGCGACGAAGACGTAGCATTTGAATCATGACCTGACATGGTGGACGCAAGCAATGGACAGACATGGGACGGGCGGACTCAAACAATGGACTGACATGGGACGGGTGGACACATGCAATGGACTGGCATGGGACGGACGGACGCAAGCAATGGACTGACATGGGACGGACGGACGCAAGCAATGGAATGATATGAGACGGGTGGACGCAAGCAATGGACTAACATGGGACGGACGGACGGACGGATGCAAGCAATGGACTAACATGGGACGGACGGACGGACGCAAGCAATGGACTAACATGGGACGGACGGACGGACGCAAGCAATGGACTAACATGAGACGGACGGACGGACGCAAGCAAGGGACTAACATGGGACGAACGGACGGACGCAAGCAATGGACTAACATGGGACGGGTGGACACATGTAATGGACTAACATGTAACGGACGGACGCAAGCAATGGCAATAGCCTTGCGCAGAATGAAAGGCTAAGGAGAGAAATAGAAGCTTACAATACCAAAGGCTGAAAATCTGCAAGCAGTCCCGCTTGAACGAGTTCCAGTAGCTACGATTGGCCGCGTTGACGGTAAACTCAAAAACTTGTTATGTATAGAAAGATGTACGAAGAAGAACCTCAGAAGGACACCTTTGACTATCACTGGATGGGATACTTACAAACGATGATGGTTCAGGGTGAAGTTGCTACCTTGTGTCGTCACCACACAACTCTACACCTCCTTCATGGCCGCTATCACCACCTTCAGAGGCAGGAACTTGGCTACCTTGTGTCGTCACCACGCACCTGTACACCTCCTTCATGGCCGCCATCACCACCTTAAGGAGCAGGGACTTGGCTACCTTGTGTAGTCACCACGCACCTGTACACTTCCTTCATGGCCGCCATCACCACCTTCAGAGGCAGGAACTTGGCTACCTTGTGTCGTCACCACGCACCTGTACACCTCCTTCATGACCGCCATCACCACCTTCAGAGGCAGGAACTTGGCCACCTTGTGTCGTCACCACGCACCTGTACACACCTCCTCCATGGCCACCATCACCACCTTCAGGGGCAGGAACTTGGCTACCTTGTAAGTAGAGCATATAGGTGCAAAACGCAAGTGAAGGATTATGAAGACTTGATTAGCGGGAAGGGGGGGCAGGGGTGGGGGCGTCTCGATCTGGGTCGTAGTTGGAAGGGTAGGAGGGCGCACATTACCTTTCACGATACAACTGCTAATTAATTCTCGCTATTGAATACCCTCCCACAATTTAATTGCAAGTTTCAATTGCGGGTCTATTTGGTATAGGACTAAAGACTCATATATTTATAAGATATATTTTATTGAAAAGATATTTTATACGTAACATCATTAATAGGCCTTGGTCAGTATCCTACAGTATCTTTGCAGGCAGTATCCCGTCATCAGTATACATTTCATCAGCACTGTATCCCGACTCCACCGCTCAGCTTGCGACCTCTTCTTCACTTGGCGTAATCCCACATTCAATCTGTCCTAATCCTTTGCTGTGGAGGATGAAGTCGCTTCCCACGCCCTGCGCAGGTGCTCCATGGCTTGGCTCTCGCTCTCTTGGGTTAATCTCCTGTTTACTGTTCTGAATGGTAATTACGTTTGGGGCGTAGGTGGGGGACCTTGGACACGGTAGCTGGCGATGGAAGGTTAACGGCTAGCGGTCAACAGCCAGCGGTCAACGGCCAGCGGTCTGTTCGCACGGACTTGGGGTAATCCCTTGTTTACTATTCTAAGCATAGTCTAGCATGCATGCTGTATCGATCGTTAGAATTGCTCCTGGATGTGCAGATTAGAACATTCGTTTTGAAAATTTCAATGGCGCTTGTTTAAATCTCGTATAGGTCTCTGGCCCGCGCAGGAATTTGTCAACATCACACCTTCTAGTAGCCGGTTCAAGTTTTTTTATAGCCATCATGCAACGCTTTCGCGCTTGAGAATGATTCGGGAGTCTCTGAATTATAATAAATACTGTCCATTCTTCATCTAGTCCATTACTAATATCAATGTATGCAAACATTAGGTTTTATAGCACTACGACTTGTTCAAGTCCATCTCCTGCAATTTGACTGCGAATCAATAGTTTCGAATCACTTGCCTGTGAAATCCACAAGTATATGCCCATAATTTTGTTATTTCACATGGAACATATATATTTATTAAGGGTTCATTTTTTCTTTATGTAGGAATGTTTTACCAAAGAATCTTAGTTGATTAAGATCGCGCAAGCGTAGAATTATGAAATGAGTTGAGTTTAGGGAAATAGGGCGATAATACGGATTAGTTTGGGACAGAGATTGGTTCAAGTAAACAGCGCTAATTTTAGCATGTTTGTCGCAGCAGAACACGTTCGCAATTATTCTCAAACTCTCTGATTCCATCATATAACCGTCGTATATGACTAACATTTTACTTTTTATTCTCTTGATAGTGGATTGCGTGCGACTTGGCCCGAGTGAAATTTTATTTTATCATTTTTTGAATAGAAAAATGTTCTGCACCTGATATGATAACCTCATCAAAAAATAAAAGGTATTTCGTTATCTATTTCGCTACCGAAAAACTTTTGCCTGACCCCGGAAATTCACTAACAAGCAATCTAGCGGGCTTCGTAAATCAAATTATGTCTGCACTGTTGATGGTCTCTATATTTGTCCACAGATGACGAGCAACTGACCAATTATTTCAATGAACCTTCAATTTATATTTGTTGTTCTCTCTTCGATGAACAACTTCCAACAATTGGCTGACCTCTTCATGGGTGACTTTGACCATGGGGGCTCGAGATCAACAACTGCTCGACGGTATCTCCGCGGCAGACTTGGACGATGGTCACCAAGGATCCCCGAGCGAGCAAGTGGTCTAGAACGAAAACGTTATAGAGATCTTGGACCCATATCATCAGCCAGACTCGACCGCTCAAACATCTCATGGTCCCGTAGGCGGTATGTAATATGACAGTGTTAATAACGAGAATATATGTTTAATCATGTGATTATAGGAAATTTCGATTAATGTTATACGTCATTATTGGATGCTAATATCGGCGCTCATCTTCAACAGAACATGGTGGAGCGGCTCAGACAAGAGTGGGGAAGATCCTCTACCGGGCGGTTCATGAGTGTCCGTCATAAGCGGCCTCTCCACCTCCTCGCATTGATTCATGGAGACGACTCTATGGGAGGCTAGGACGCTCCAATCTCCCCCGAGCAAATGCTCAATGATGATCCCATCTGATCTGTTATCTTGGATCAGTTTCCTTAGCCAGACTCGACCGCTCAAGCATCCCATGTCCCAGTAATCGGTGCGTAATACAACGGTGTTGTTGATTGCAATATTGGTTCAAGTATCTCAACACAGTAAAATGCTTTTAGCAATCATATTTTATTTTCATGGGGCAGGATTTCTTTCTTGTTAGTAATCATATTATATTTAATGTGGTACTAATAACCGTATTATCCTTCAACAGAACAACCCGGGGCGAGTCACCATACGATGGCGGCTACTAGCGCGGTCACGAAGCAGGCTGGGCCCGCTACCGCTACTGCGCCCGCTACTGCTCAACCCATCGACCAAGCCGGATCCTCTACCACTTGGGACCAAGCTGGACCCTCTACCGCTTAGGAAGAAGCTGAACCCTCTATCGCTGGGACCAAGCTGGACCCTCTACCGCTTGGGACCAAACTGGACCCTCTACCGCTTGGAACAAAGCTAGACCCTCTAACGCTCGGGACCAAGCTGGGCCATCAAGAAGCCTGCACCAAGACGGTTTGATTTGATTTGATTTGATTTGGGCCTCATTTCCACCAGAGCCTCAATGTGAGTCTTAATAGACTCCCCCGTAGGGCTCGATGATCATTGATTCCAATAGGCTCGCACGCCTAGGTGTGCGAGGAAAATACAAAACAACGCTTTTAACGTTAGAAAGAAAGTGAAAACTTTAGCAATGTCAGACGCACGCTGGTGCGCAAAAGAAAAAACGCTTACACGAAACGGACCTCCGCTTCCAATTCTTTTGAACTTGATTTGATTTGATTTGATTTGATCCTCATTTCCACCAGAGCCTCAATGTGAGTCTTAATAGACTCCCCCGTAGGGCTCGATGATCATTGATTCCAATAGGCTCGCACGCCTAGGTGTGCGAGGAAAATACAAAACAACGCTTTTAACGTTAGAAAGAAAGTGAAAACTTTAGCAATGTCAGACGCACGCTGGTGCGCAAAAGAAAAAACGCTTACACGAAACGGACCTCCGCTTCCAATTCTTTTGAACTTGA
>SDVV010000529.1:12996-31073 GCA_016164225.1 Gammarus roeselii | reverse complement strand
AGCATGGGAGCATGCAATGGATTGGTGTTCATGTAGAATGATTGTGAATAGATGTTTTAGATGCAGCCTCGATGTTCTTAACAGCCTTATTGCAAATACTGGTTGATGGGGGATGGGGGGCGGGCTAGCACTAATGACGCAGCAGGGGAAACCAGTGAAAGCTGTTGGATCTTGCTGTTGATATTCAGACCTCACTGCTGCCTAAAGTGTCTGTTGTAGTTTCCTGGCTACTCAATGGCACTGAAGGCCATGTTAGGCCTTCAGTAAGGCTACTGTCCTTAACTTATAGTGATCACAGTTTGTCAAAAGATGTTCTATAGAATTCATCTTGCTGCATCAAACAAGTAATCAAACTCAAATAAATAATACACATTACCATTTGAAAAAAATCACACCCAGGAGTCAAAATTGGAGTCATTACCTATTCCCACAACTGAGCTCCAGTTTAGTGTCCTTGAGCATCTCGGTGCCATGGTAGGTAATGGAGAAGCCATCAATCTTGATGTCCCTAGCGCGGGGGTGAATGGCACGCACGCCGGTGCAGGAGCGAGCTTCTGCAGCCAGACGCATGTCCTCCTCAAACTTAAGACACAGTTTCTCTGCACAAATGGAGAAATACTTCCAGTCAAGCTCTAAAATTTGAGAAACAGAGCATACAAGATAACAATTTAAATGTAGCTGTGCAGCAAAGCAAGCACAAGTGAGCAATGATAGTGAGGAAAAAAAATACATATCACCCTTATAGCTACACAACTTTGAATAAACCTTTCAATGAAGTTGAATCAATGGATACATTTCCAATTAAAAGATTAGTATAAGGCATCAAAAAGAGATCAAGAAATAGCTACTTGCACAAGTGTCAGAAGAGACATTTGCAAGGAAAAGTTAACTCAGCAAAAGCCTATGGATATTAACTTACTAGATACCAGCATAAAATTTGGTGCAGGGTGCAGAAAAATCAATGAGCAGTCTACGTTCATAGCCCATAAAAGTCACATCTATAAATAAATCTAGTCAATTCTCTTCCTGACCTGCACATCTAGATCCAGTAAGCACAGACTAATATAAAACTGCACCAAAAATTCTCAAATAATTTAGTTGTTGCAACTCACTACTTGAAGCTGACAGCCAAACTATGTTTCAAATTATAAATAGCTACTAGACATGCTCTTGGTAACCACATAAAAAAAAGTTCTTCACTTATTGCAAAACAAAACCTGTGGGTTCATCCATTTGATCCCTCACATAAAGAAAATTGGCCCAATATTCCACCTGTTAAAAGGTAGCTACCAAATCACATTAAATACTTGGAGGATAGCTACAAAAACATGTAGGAACACGTAAGTGAAAGTATGCTTGGCATTGCTTAATGAGCTTTGCACACCAATACAGTGCAGGCTGGAAGACACCACAGCTCTCATTGATGATGCCTTGAAAGTGGGCAGAGGCAGGACAGTCAGCAAGTTGACAAATAGTTGGGTCACAGAAATAGGCACAAGAAAAACTTGTGTCTTAGTCAGTTGACCAAGAAAACTCACCTTCTTCACTGAGCTGGATGCCATTGGAGGCCGATCCATTGGTATCACCATTGGAGGAGGGCGTTCCTTCACGTGAGTTCTTGCTTGAGTCACCATCCTGTTAGACAAGAGATCATTCAAATAAACATATGCAAAACTCTCTTAAATTTGGACCAATGAAAAACATTCAACCATCAACATGCAAGAGCATATCTTATCTATGTTAGTTAGAAACAAGCCCACTTGACTGGATTTGAACCATTTTAAAAAGCTTCTAGCTATCTGAAAAGAAGTGGAAAACATTTTTTGCCTGCAGATAGTTGAAGACATTCACATTTATTGAACACTAATTTGTTGTGAGAAGGCATCAAGAAAGACATGGTATCTCACGTTACTCACCTTTGTATCTAACCTTTGCAGCCCTCCACAGCCCCACCAACAGGGTAATGCAGGTATAGGAGGCAGTACACCTTGGCACGCCAGTAATCAAAATGAACAACGCTGCACAAAAACTGCAGCAGGACACTGGTCAGAATGCACTTGATAGGTCAAGGAAAAAAAACACCACGGTAGTCAGTCAACAATTGCACACAACTGGCAGAAACTAAACAAAAACTCAAAATCACATCTCCATTGGTTTCAACAAAACTCATGCAACATCTTCCCCAACTCCCCAGCCAAGGCCCTTTTGAAGCAACAAAGGGAATAACACAACCACATCAGCAGGCAGTCGTTCCAAACCTGCAGACAGCGAGAATAAACGAATTTGCGTTTATAGTCCGTCTGACAGCAAGGAACCACCAGCTTGAAAGAATGCCCAAGTGTACCAAAATCCGGTGCTCTCTCAAACAGAGCGGACAAACTTGAATTCACAGAACAGTGAAAAATCTTCCAACACTTCACCAGATCCAAACGCAACAACCTCCCCTTCACAGAAAACAACTGCAAAGCTCTGAGCCGCTCTCCATATTCCATACCACCCAGCCCATCAATCTTCCTGGTCCAATGTCTCTGTACTGACTCCCAAGAGTCTCAGATCCCCCAAATATCCCACATTCTACACACATAAGCAGTAGTTCAAGATGGGTCTCATATGAGTAACAAGGACACTATGAAAACAGAACTCCTATTGACAGTAGAGCGGAGCAGACTGGTCGTGAGTGTGGAAGCTTTTCTTACAGCACTCCTCACATGGAGACAAAACCAAAGCTTTGAGTCAACAAGTACTCCCAAGTCCCTACAGGAATCAACAGGCTTGAGTGTCACACCATTCAAATTATAAGCAATTGCATCACCAAGCTGTTCCAATTTGAGATGACCCTTGTAGAAACGCATATAGACACACTTGTTGATGTTCAACAAAAAATTCCATGACAGGGACACTGATTGTCCTAAATTCAGGTCCCTCTGCATAGAAGACATACCCAGGCAAACTGTTTGTGCATTGCATTGGAAACTCAAATAAAGTTTGGAGTTGTCAGCAAAAGCCTTCCACTCACAAGCCCCACCTGCTGAAACATGACTGACATATAGCAAAAACAAAAGCGGACCCAGCACAAACCCCTACGGCACCCCACTTGTCACCTCTCAATGACAAACACTTTGCATTCTCACCTTGGTTGCCTCAAGACCACCCCACACCCCAGCAAGGTCTGAGTGCAGAGCATGACAGGAGGTGCAAATGCCACAGCACACCAGACTGCAAAGACCAGCAAAACAATGGAGCGGAAAAAAACTGGAAATTTGTGCTTCAGGCAACTGATCATACAGCAGTTATGTTGGTCACAATATAAAACATACACATATACATATATACACATATATACATATAAACTAAAAAAAAAATACATACATGCTTACACACACATCCCTACAAATAAATTAAACTTCATCAGCCTAGTCAAAATCTAAATATTCCTTGTACATCAGATCAGCAAGGGCTTGCTTATAGCAAGTGATATCTGTCAACTGCACTATGTCAGCAGACCAGCTATTCCACACACCAACACATCTCACACTGAAGGACCTACTGCGGACATCAGATGAGCGATGAGGAAACGTCAACTTCAGCCCATGACCTCTAGTACCAACTCTCAGAGCCAAAGAAAACATAGTTAGCAAATCCTCTGAGTTTCCATGAAATTTTTTCCAATATTTGATCAGGTCTGCCCTATGGAAAACAAATCCAGGCTCCTCAAACGATCACCTTAGTCCATGCCAGAAAGTCCATCAATATTTTTAGTCCATCTCCTCTGGACAGACTCCAGCAGCCTGCAGTCCCCACAATATCCAGTGTTCCAAACGCAGGATGCATTCTCAATAAGGGGACGAATATGCCAAACGTATAGGGACAGCATAAATTCCCGCGACCTGCAAACAGTTGATCTCAACAAACATTTGGCCAACCCACCAGCCTTTGCAGCCACCACACAAATATGATAATGGAATCGGAAACTGGTATCTACGTTGACGCCCAAGTCTCTGTGTGTAGGAACAAACTTCAACACTCTGCCCTGCAGGATGTACTGGTTAGCTGGAACCTAAGCATCAAAATCAATACGACCTCTAAAAAAACGCAGCACAACACACTTATCTGGATTCAGTCCAAGGTTCCATGACCGTGCAACAGAGTCGACTGCATCCAACCCATTTTGCAGTGATTGGACACCTTGAGCGGCAGACTCATTGTCCTTGCGTGAGTATCTCAAGTACAACTTGTAGTCATCAGCAAATGCCTTGAACTTGCATGAGGGACCACTAGAGATGTGATTAATATAAATCAGGAACAACAGCAACCCAAGGACAGAACCCTGTGGTACACCACTTGTCACAGCAACTGGGCTGCTCACGCTGACATTCACACAAACGCTCATCACTCTGCCAGAGAGGAATGCAGAGATCCAGGCTAGCAAAAATTACTAACGCCTAAGGATTCCAATTTGGACAGGAGCACAGCATGACTCACCACATCAAATGCCTTTGAGAAATCCAGCATCACAACATCCACAATACATCCCTCATCAATCCACCTTCCAACATCATCATAGGTCAACAGCAATTAGTCCTCATGACCTTTGGAGATGTAGCTTATAATTGTCAACTTATTATCTGCAGGCTAACACCCTGATGGAGATTAGATAGTCAATGTCCCAGTTGTACCAGTCACCCTAATGCAGTTGCATGAATCACAAGCTTTTACTGAAGCCTATCCAGATGAGATGTTTAATTGGAAACCAACAATAGCAGCATGATCAAATTAGCTAGCTAACTACCATGTAAGCAACAAGAATAGTCATCCATTTTAATGATATTCATGAACATTGGAACATTTCAAATGTTACACATGGAAGCCATTTCAATCAGAACATTAGGACAGATGTTCCTTAGCTCTGGGATACATACCTTTTTGGTTGCAGGAGGCTTATTGGGCTTAGCTGCGGTTTTCTTCTTCTGATCTCTCTTCTTTTTGGCATCAGAAGGCATGGCTGCTAGACTGCACAAAACACAAAGATGACATTTTCAAAACGTGCAGTGTTATAAGTGGGACAAGCAATTAAGTAAATGCATTAGCTAGCAGATGATTGTTTCCTTTCCTAACAGGGTAAATTGAAAATAATTCTATGATAGAAAATTGTCACAGTTCTTGACAACTTATGTTGGACTTCACAAAAAAGTTTTGGACTCTGGGTTGCAAAATTATCTTAAATACTCTTGCTCAGCATGTAGCTAATGGAGATAAGCTACTTGACAAGAGTAGCATCAGTATTCAAAGTTTTACAAATCAATTGAAATGATGAGACCCTTGTTGTTAATTTTGTCACAATTCACAAGCTGGATACAATGTAGCTTATTTATTAATATTTGAATGAAAAACCATTTTAGGCTTGCATCAAAACTATTCAATGTACTTCTTAAATAATACCTACCTAATTTAATACACTGAGAGTCAATACAAAGATTTTTCTTTTCAATCAAAGCAAGTTCTTGCTATCTTTTTTTTTTTCTTGACTAAGATTGTTCAGACTACATAAAAATATATGTTCAGTGTTTGATTCCATTTACAAATCACTGTAGGATTACCATTTGCAAGTTACAAAAATGAACCAAAGAACCCTTTGACCAGGCTGACTCCCCACAATCGACAGAGCAGGATGACTTTGGGAACAAGAAGATAAAGAATGTTACAATTCTTCCACAAACTTCTATGCTGTGGCTACGATTTTCAACCAATTGTTGCCAAAATTGTAGGTGATGTCATACATAAGTTGTGAATAATTTTCAAAAAATATTCATTTTCATTAACATATACAACTACAGGAGGAAGTCACTTCAATTTATGTTACAAAATATTTGTGTTTTTCATTATATTAGGTGCCTTAAATTATGTTCCTCACATTATGCCATTTGAAAGTACATGAGCAGGAAAATTCATTAGGTAGCATCGACCACATTTTGCGCATACTTTAAAATAACTAAAAAAGTATGCAACTAAGAAACTTCATATTCACGGTGTGTATAGCTACTACTATGATGATGAAGCACCGTAAGTTCAAACAATCTATCATTACCAAGAAAAAAATTATTTAAAAAAAAATGTGGTAAGCAACGGCCCCTAATCGGGGTGATTCTCCGCACCAAACGGGGTGGTTCCCCACAACCCTCATATATCAATAATTGAAACGCAAATTAAAAGCTTGAGAGTACCAATAGATGGAGCATGCCTATAATAGTATATATCAGTTGCTTAAAATAAAATTTTATGTAAACTAAATACAACGTCTGACAGGTCTTTATTATGCTTGTCTTCTGCTACCGTCGTACTTGACCGTTGAAGGAATTCATTTTTCCAATTTCATCCCGTGAAACAAAGTGTGTCATCAATAATTGCCATCTAACTTTAATGGAAGTCATTTATCCACATCCTGAACTAATTATGACCCTAAAGTATTGGTAAATGAGCAAATATAAAAAGAACAATCTTTTAAATGATACGATAAAACAAGTAAAAAATTCATTTCTTTAATTCTATAGCAAACTTACTGCATTAACATGAATACAAGTCTTGCTAGATAAGGTATTGTTATCTTGATATGAAAACGATGAAAAAGATCATTCCTGGGGGGTTGAACACAAGTTAACACTACCCGATCTTTATAACACCATGTGTTAAAACATTGGGTCATTATAAAATTAGTTTTGCATTTTGAAATTAGCTGTGGGTCATTCACTTTCAGATGTCATTATATGTGTGTAGAATTGCATTTAATTACTTTTTGTTGATGAAAAACAAAGATATTTAATAACAAAATAGGTGGGGGGAATAACCCCCAATTGTTTTTCCACCTGGGCTAATTCCCCGCAGTTGTATAATAGTATATATCTACGAAAGTTTACATTTTTTCTCAAACTCCTTCATACACAACAAACTGCAACATATTCCAAGTATCACAACCATATTTGACCCTAACCCAATGGGAACTCTAGCCATAGCATCAAAGTTTGCAGTACATTGATTTTTCTGAACCAAAATTATTGGGGACCTGAATAACACACCTTCATTTGGTGATTTTTCATAAATTCTGTGCGTGCATCAAATTTCTACAAGTAGCTGATACTTGCTAAAATAAGACCTGCTCTTTTAAGTCTCGTAGTCAAATATTGTGATTTCCAAAATTTTGGTGCCCAAAAGGGGGGTGCAGGGAGTCACCCTGGGTTATCGACGGCGGGGAGTCACCCCAGTTGACGCTATGTGGTTAATTTGGTGATGCCATAGCTAATTTTACTAGTAACTGATGCTTATTCAGCAGGGCAAGAAGTCAGGCCTACACATGAACTACATTTTGACCCTTAGATGCTGACATTGTTTTTTGACGTATTTACATGAGATTTTGTTGACCAAGAAGATATTCTACATGCTTTTCATCTGTATCAAACCAGAGTGACATTTGAGGGAGAAGATTGAGAGACCTGTTAACATGCTTTAGAGGTATAATTAGGACATCCAGGAAGCTTCTTCCCTTCATGGTAGCACTGACTATTTGGCCTCATGTGTATCAACAAAAATCAAGAAAATGAGAGCAGATTTCCATCATGACTGTTTGGTGAAAGCAGCGCTACAACCCAATATTGGGTGGCCCATTTATCTCAAATGACTAGTCTTGCCAGTGACATACAGATTTCATACAACAAATTTTGCCAACCAATTGAAATGAGAGATTTTTTTTGTTCACTCTGTTGTCACACAACTTTTCAAGCTGGAAAACCATACAAAAATATATTAATAAATATCCAGGGCACTAGCAGATCCGTTAAAAAAGAAAGAAAAAAATTTCAACTGTGATCTCCCAATCAATTCTACTACCATCATTTTCAGTCTGCTCGACACTATTAAATCAATCTGGGCAAGATCACAACCATAACTTGAAACCAGAATATATGGCAGAGTTCTTACTAAATATTTGCATTTGCTTAGGAAACTTCTTAAAACAAATACAGCCCGGATTCTAGATACACAAGTGAGGCTATTGCTAACAGCGCAAAAAACTTGAATGTAGGTTGCTCATTTAATTAAATTAGAAGGAATTGAATGGTTTTTATTCACATTTACCTGAGTGAGGAGCATTTGAATAACAAATTGTATCAACCTATTGAAGTTATAAGGTGATTTGATGTCTGTGATTTCATACATTCCAATAACCTTAGTTGTTCAAGAAGGCCAAGCCAAGTCACAGATTGGAAAGTGGCGTAAAATGTGATGAATAAATTGGTGATATATTGATTTGGTTTCTAAATTTGTAATACAAAATATTTTTCCTTTACCTATTCTCTACCAGATACTTTGATGAAAAGCACTTAAAACCATCATGAGTTGACAAAATAGGCCATCAACAGTCAAAATCATCCAGACCACAGAGTCCAAAAGTTTGTGCAGAATATTTTGAATATGGTGTCTATTCCAGGTGACCAGGAAGATCAAGGTGAAAGATTGACCCTACTCCACACACTGAAATACACTTTCCTATCAGAATTCATACTAACAGCTTGAACCATACAAACATTTTAGGCTTCACTTCCTTAATCAAACTGCATTTCCAATATTATCCTCCCAAAAATTTACACGGCAGTCTGGACATAGAGATAGAGCAGAAGCAACACATCCATGTGAAGCAAGTCTGGACTATGTGGGAGATGAAGATCTCCGCTGCCATTTAAAACAGCAAATTGAGACCTCCAGTAGGATCTAACCACTTACATCATTGTTGTAGCTATTTTCAACTATATCACCTATGATATTCTTTAGTTCAGATTCAGATTCCAAATTTTCTTCCTAACTAATCCTGGTCTCAGACAGAATCAACGTGACTCCTTATACACACACCATTTGCACAAGTTGGCAGGCAGCGCACGCAAACATTGATAAAGAATATTTGATGCGCGCATGAAATCTCGCGATGCAGCGCACGTGAAGACCTTTCCAAAATATTGCACGCAAAGACAGTATATTGCCTGTAACAAAAATATTCAAACTAATTGGTGCAGTACAATTTTATGCAGGCATTTTCCTTCAAGCTGACACTGAAATCCCTAACCAATGCACAACATCATTGAAGAACTAGTCATTTCATTGATGGGACACTCCGTATCGACAGTTGTCAGAGAAACAAACATGAACTAATTTCTCAAATTTTAGCACGAGAATGAAAAATTTGCGATTTACAATACAACGCGTAATATTAGTCAAGATGAAGTGCATCAGTGTTTAGACAATGGTATAAATTCAATATATAGCTGTTGACTGCAATATCAAATTACTCCTGGCATGGTTCAACAACAATTAAACACTCTTGCATTTTGGCACATACACTTCACATGAGAACTAACACCGACGTCACACACGTTTCATCAACAAGTGAGGCCCAACATTCATGAAACACCAGGAGGGAAAGTGAAAAATTACCTATTACCATCGTCAGTCATATGGTTGGGAATCAAGATACGTGAACGGTCTTGTTAGTGATAGCTATTTTTAATAAGAACTGACAGGGATTGATAATTATAATTTGTATAACTACCAAAAGAAAGAGTATCATCTGGACGTTACATTTGGTTTTGGAGGACGCCTGGTTGGTGAGACATCTGCCTCTATGTGCGGTCATTCCAAACTGTTATTCTGACGTCCATTGCTTGGCTTATGCTCCCTTTAACTCTCACCTGAATATATATTGCCAGTATCTTGCAACAGTAGCGTACGTACCTCAACAAACACTCTGCAGTGCAAGCAAAGGTCTAAATATGCCAAACCCAGCATTTAAGGCGCATGGTTGGTTTGGTTCTTGATATTCTGTGATGGAAATGCACATAATGTTCTCAACCCCACGACCAATTGTGCAATCTGGTACACACAATCTAGACCAGAGTGGATCTTAATGGTAGATGGAAAGACCTTGGCTACTAGAACGACCAAGTGTTGATTTCTAGCAAGTGCTTGGCCCAGACAGCACTTTGTCAGTTGGTACATATTTGTCAAAATGATTGATTTGTGAAGACAACCCTGGCCACAGAACTGCTATGGTTGTGCATTTATTCCAGACCTGCAGACAGCACTGCCTGCCAGACTGGAAATGTCCAATGCAGATCTGAGTTACTCCAAATAGTAATCCTTGCCCAGTTAGTAGAAAATTTAGCAACCACAAAGTTGCATATAATCAACAGCTCAGGCTGCAGAGTTTTATACAAATGTGATAACAGTTCAAGCAATGTTGTTGAGCGGCAGGGCTGGAGAGGTGAATATTGGTAGTTGTGGAGTAGCACCCACCCTCTCATTTCTGCTGCAGTCAGGACTCTAAACTTCAGTCTGAATGTTTGCGCAGCGGCAACCATTCCTGGCTGGGGTATGAGAGGCAATGATGGTGAACGCGCATCCTTGGAATAATTATGTAGAGCACTATTTGTTCCTGGCTGGAGTATGAAATGCAACGATGGTGACAGCGTGTCTTTGGAATGATACATCGTCTCCTACACTTCAAATTTTGGAGTGGCTAACTCGCTAATGTCACTGAGTTCAGATCCTTGCAGCAGAGCTTAGTGGTAGGACAAATTTCAGCAGAGTTGCTACGTAACGTTGACGCAGTTTACCAATTAAAGATTTATTTAAATGACATATGACAGACTTATTGACAACAATATCCTTGCGAAGTCGTGAGAAAAATTCCTGTGGAGTTGCACGCACGCCTGATATTAGTACTTTTCCATCATGGGCAGCCTGTATTCCATAGTAAATTCTGATGATCAATTGAAGAGTGTGAGATTGGATCATTTAAACTTGGAAATAACTTGACCAGTTCAAGTCTATTACCAGATTGCACAATTGGGCACAGGGTTGAGAACATTACATGCATTTTCATTGCTGAATATTGAGAACTGAACCAGCCATGCGCCTCAGAAGCCAAGATTGTCACGTCTAGACCTTTGAGTGCGCATGCAGAGTATATTTGTTCAGTTACGTGCGCTATTACAACAAGATACTGGCAAATATATACACAGTGGAGAGCTGAAGGTGCGTACGCCATGCAATGGACTGCATAAATAATTTGTGTTTAGTTTGAGATGACTGCATATAGACGCAAACATCTTTCACCAACCAGGCGCCCTAATAAACGGATGATACTCTTCCCTTTGATGTTATAAAAATCCTAATTAAAAATCATTGTCGATTCTTATTAAAAATTGCCATCACTAACAACATCGTTGACAACTTTAATGCCTAATGTTGCACTTCCAATCCGCTGTTGCCTGTCTGTGCCATGAATGTTGCAACAACTTGTTTACCAAATGTGTGTGATGTTGGTATTCATTTCCATCTATTGTCAAAATGCAGTTAACCATGTTAAATTGTTGTTCAAACTATCCAGGGAGTAATTTAATATTGCAGTTGAGCTATTGTTGCAATCATACTAAAAACTGATGCACTTCATCTTGACTAATATAACAAGTTCTGTAAATTGCTGATTTCTTGATTTCCCACCAAAATATGCATTATTGGTTTTTGTTCGTTTCTCCAATCAACAGATGACAATCGTCAAACGGGCCTGTCTGATCAAAGGTATTAGCTACTTGTTCGTTAATGATGGTGATGTGCAGCGGTGAGAAATTTTGGAGTCAGCTTAAATTGATATGCTTTGAAGGAAAATGCATGCATAAAACTGTAGCAGAACAAATAGTTCAAAAATTTGTACATGTGCGATGTACAGTTTCTACGTGCGATATTCTGGAAAGGCGTCCTCACATGCACTCCATCTCAAGATTTCACGTGCGCATCAATTATTGCTTATCAATGTTCATATGCACTGACCGCCAAATTGTGCAAACAGGGTCTATTATTCATATATTTTTCAACTTATATAGGAATTTTTATTGCTATCTTTCCTAACCTCACTCAAGGTCACCAGGCACTTGCTTCTAGCCCACTATGCAAAGGTATGTGTTCGTCCCCATCAGGAAGATGTAACTTACAATTCTAGTATATGTAGTTCTAATCCGGATTCCACAACCAAAGCCCGGAAGATAATTAATTTTCTTGCTAACTGTGGCAGTTATGGTAGGGTAGTACAATACTGTGGGGTAGTCAATAAATAATTAATAACACGTTTGTTTGCCCCCACAGGTTAGAACTATATACCCTAGAATAACAAGTATGTCTGCCAGGCTTGTTGGTTAGAAATGGGTACCCCTAAGTTGGATTAGGTTGGGTAGGAAGGTTCCAACAATATGTTTGTAACATAGCTAGCAAATATGTTCATCTGAAAGCAACATATTGGCACGGAACCACTACCCCACCGTATCAAACTGCACCATGGTGGGCACTACCGTATACATTTTGATTTCATACCATACTCAGGCAGGCACACATGTTATTCAAGTGTGTGATTTTTCTAGATTTAAGAATTTCCTCTTTACTCCCTATGCCTACTATACCAACTACCACATGATATACAACTGCCCATCTATAACAACCAGTTACCAAGAACGATGTGTTGTCTTTGAGCAATTTCACACATAACTAAACTTAAATTGGTTCAAATAGCAATAAACAGATCAACAATATTTCAAATGTGAGAGGTTTGATTACTTGAGATAAAGATTTCCATATGTTCATTTACAGGTCGACAGGGCCAAAGTTACATCACTCAAGGGAAAAAATCTTCCTTTCACTCGAACTGACAATAAGTAAATAAATATATAACGAAGGTAAGAGACTTGTAAACAGCCATCTAAAAATAAACACAAGGTTTCGTTTCATTGGACCGAAAAAATTTACCCTGCATATATAATAATTTATGAAAACATCGACGGATGTCCATTTCACATTTCGGGGAGTTCCGCTCCAAGCACTGACTAATACTACCACTCACCCACCAATTAAGACGTCAAATATATAAGAAGCTACGATAAAAGAGTTAACTAATGATCAAATGCAAGAATGTAAACAGTCCAATAGCGCAATTATTCACCACTCACATTTAATATACTAAAACAGCTCAAAAGAAAAATACACGTGTGCCCGCCTAGAACTCGGCAGGGGTAAAGATCTTGTAATAAATGACTGTGCAGCAAAAGCATTGAATTGTATATCGAGAAGGCTTTCCGTCTATATTTTATACTTGGATGTTACATTTCTTTTATTGTTAGAGATTAATTTTAAAAATATGGACAAGAAAATAAAGCACATGCTCTCCTACCCATAAATGCATTCAAGTTGATCGATTTTTTCTGACGGTAAATGAACAGGAGAAATTCCCATGTATAGGCTTTGTATAGGCACTGGGACGTGCGGTATTTGAGACCTTTCTTTGCCCTTTTTTCTAACTAATTCCATGGCTTAGCACATCCATCTCCTTTCTTTCCCCTCATAGACTTCTCTATTTCAGTTTATTTCCTCTGTTGGTCCACAGTTCATCAATTTAATTAGTTCGCATGTTCTCCTGATCTCGGCCTGCCCCCACTCAAGAAATAGCAGAAGGCTTGTGGAGGACACGTGTCCCTACAATTGGTATTAAAATCAAAAGGTAAGCATACCTTGTTCATGGTGCTCATTCAAATAGACCGAATCATGGGAGCCGACAGATCTAAAATGTAAGTTTCAGACCACTAGTTTAAACTATTCTGCTAGCGGCAACATCGAGTAAGCCTGCAGCAAGGCATTGAACCAATTCACTCATTCAATAATATTCTTAAAGCGTAGTTCAGTGAGTCCACCTGACAATACTGGCCCAGACTCGGGGGGCCCAGCCAGGCTACCCGGGGAGCACCTAAAATGGGAGTTCATAGGACCAAAAGTCAAAAGAAATGGTCCTTACCATAAACGCCACAGCATGCCCTGGATCCAGCTATCGCAGTCATCCCGTATAGGAGGCCTCTTTCTTGGACACCAGGCTCAAGACCAAGCCGGGGCAGCCCAAACGATGGTGCCCCACGAGTGTGGTCTTCCAGCCCTGGTCACTTGCGGAAACTACCATAATTAGCTAAGTTCCCCATTGCCAATTTGTTTGTCGTGCATTGTAAAAGTTCAATTCATTAATCAATTCATGAAGCAAATTAACTGTCTTCTTATTCATTCCCTTCATATTCTCTTGTTGCCAATTTTAAAATCTTGTGAGTATCTGAGATTGAAAAGACATTGGAGCTGCGGCATAACCTTGAAAATAATGCGATACACTGACAGCGTGACCGATATGTCCTTCCAATTTTTTATTCATTATCAAATATATAAGCAAAATAGTACCATGCAATTGTAAGTACCGCTTGAATGATATAGCTATATAACTACGCTATATAAAAACATCATAACTAATTTATTTTCGAACTAGTCTTTTGACCTCATAAAACTAGTAACCTAAATGCTAGTGACCACGAAAACTGACTAGGTACTCGAAAGGCTCATTCAGCTGTACTTCATCAAGCTCAACACAGTAAAGAATTTGGCTTTGTGTCCAGGCTCCGCAGAACCCACACCCGACTTCTTTGCCCTCACATCTGGGTCTCCAGTCAGCTTAACAGTATTTATTTTCGTATACAGCAGTAGAAACAAAACTGTTATTGTGGATGCCTTTCTCATCTATCTCCCGCTTCTCTCTACTTCGAGTCACAGTCAGCTTGCTGTTTGTCTCATTCTTCTACCTCTCATCTTCCAAACCGAATATTTTCCTACAATTTTTCTCCTCACTCGCCCCTCAGACCTCTCCCAGCGAGGTTCTCACTTCCCCCACATATTGCCTCAGTTGTCTTTCCTACACATTCAGACATCCATTTCACAAAACCCTTTATTTTTTAGACTGTAACTTGTGTCTTCTATGAACCTTGCGTCAGACAACTTTGCTTGCATGTTTCTTGCACTCCCCAAAGAGGCTTCAATCTCCCCTGCAACGTTGCCATCAGGTTCCACACTGGTGCCCTCAATATCCGTTTTCACACCTCATGCATAATTCTCTTTAAGCTGTCCAGCATCGCCCTGAGCCAGAAAAACGTTTACAAAACTTGCAGCACTATTGGCAGTACAACGCTCTTTCAAAAGGTTTTACTCATAAGCAATATATAAAGATAGTTCAAATTATGATAGATGCAAATGAGCACAAATGGGTGGGTATACGTTTGCAAGGGCTTGTTTTAGTCGGTGCGCTGCGCTCTCATCTCCTCTCCCTCACAACATAAATATAGTTATGCCTTTGTAAATATTGTAGAAAAGTTAAGGATAAAAGTATTAAAGTTATGGCATCATTTTAATGCCATTTGGAAGTTTGTCCCAGGAATGCAGCGACCTGTGCACCTCTCAGCCCAGGGTACAATCATGTCCACGGGGCATGATTGTAGCGGCTAATCACCCCTCTATTGTCCCTACTACAATAATAATAATAATATGAATAACAGCTTTATTACCAACCAACATGGGCATAGTCGTACAATTGAGACATCCTATTTTAGGGTAACAGTGAGAACAAAGGTGTAAAATTACCGCACACAACTAAGAATAAGTTACGGCACACAACTCTATCCTGCCTATGCGCATAGTAATTCTCTCCATCGCCTTAACAATGACGAGGCAGCGAGCGCATCACCAGAGCAGATTGCGACGAGGATTTCATTTGGGGAGTTCATAACTCGAGTCATAAGGCTGTGTGCCGATTTACGGAACGGTACCTTGATGTGATCTCATTGGTTTTCAGCAAAAACCCTGCTCGCTGACGTCGAGCGAGGGACCTGCATCAGCCGTCTAAATGTGTCATTATAACTCACTGTCAATTTTCTCACGCTATATTGAAAATATTTTCGCCACAGTGCATTACAATAAATCGGGTAACAGTATGATTTAAAGAGTTGGATTTTAGCTTCCCTTGGTGCAAACGAGAATTTTCGTATCAGCATGTTATCAACTGCATTTTGCCGCCTTGTTTGCTTGGCAACATCCATGTCATCAGTGCGATCTGCTCTGATGATGTGCCCTAGATATTGAAATTCATCTACATAATCCAGTGCAACACCGCCTAGTTTTATTTCAGTCGATAGGTAGTAACTAGGACCCTTCGGCCTTACTGGCATACATACAGTTTTTGTAGTGTTATATACAATATCATGAGGTACTATGATCTCGACCTACTATAACTACTGTACTATGTTTTCCACTACTATAAATGTAATACTATTTCTTACTGCTGTTACAATACGTATTTAATTCATGTATAACTCTAAAATATCTCGTTACGCTCATTCTGTTTCAAGTCTATGATATATGTACTTCATGTCCATATATACTCATGAATGCCCTGTTGACCTGTTACTATGTTCATAACTCAAAATAATATGATAAAAATCACGCGTATGTTTAGGTGATGTTATATATATTTATTAATGAAGGGTAATTTACCCGTTTTTTACTCAAAAAGTTAATAGTGACTGAGCTTCTGTGAGCGATAATAATTCAAGTAAACCTGTGCTTTCACTTTCAAGGCACAATCTGACTCCAAGTTATGCTATCCTTTTCTACAAATGAGGTTGACTATTATGTGCAAGCACCAAAAAACAGACACAAGGACAATGATAAGGCGTGGTAAATATCTTTGGTATTGATCCCAACTCAACTGAATGTTGACATCCAAAGATAATATAGAAGGTGAAAAGAAGATATATATAGGAAAGCCGGCAAGAGTCTTGGTGGCGTTGCTAAATCCCGGTCATCTTAGGGGGAATTCAGTTTTCGTCTTGCCTGAAGACGTGTGTCTGTAGAGGTCCTCAATTGACCCTACATTATTTTAATAAACACTAAACGCATTATACGTGCATCACAAGCACTATTACGACTAGGCAATCGCATCTTTTGATCTCATTGTTGCATATCTCTGTAGGTAGCAACAACATTTCCGTTCAGCCAGTACAAACAGCTTCCAACCATAATGACAGTGCAACAAATATTTATTTTAGCTAAATAAATTTGTATACCCATGCACTAAAAGCCATGGAACATGAATCAGATGAAATAAATGATTCAGTGAAATATTTTTACAAGATTCAGTGGGATATGTTTACAAAAATTCAAAGAAATATTTTACATGAATCTGACAACAAGGTGTTTTTCCACTCTTCCATTGGCGGGTCGCATAATCGTGTGTAGCAGTAGACCATCACTTCATAACAATAGCAACAAAGTTAGGGAAGTGATCCAGGCCACCAAATAAGTGTTCCCTTAAGACTACTTGTCAAAACATATAGGCTAATAGCCAAAAAGGGGCTTACCTTGGATACTGCTCCACAGAAGACAGCCTTTCACCCCCTGCTACTGAGGCCATGAGGACACCCGTCTTCAGGCAAGATTGAACTAATTCTGGCCCAACCTATTAACCTGGACAGAAAATTATCCCAAGATAATTTCCTGTTGAACCTATTGACGCCAACAAGATAATTGCTGCCTTTCCTATCAAATCTTATTTTCCCCTTCTATATTATCCTTGGACAGCCCTAACCAAGATAAGTCTTGGGAATTATAGTCACTAAAAGATATACCTGTACCTTTATTGTCCTTGTGTCTGTTTATTGGTGCTCGCTTTTATACTCAACCTTCCATGTGGAAAAAAATAACTTGGAGTCAGATCGTGCCTTGAAAGTGGCAGCACATATATTTGAATTCTTATCGCTCACAGAAGCTCATTTTTTATTAACTTTTTGAGTAACCAAAATATGGGTAAATTACTCTTCATTAATCAAATCCACATTTGAACTCCCCTAACACCTAAACTGGTGACCTGAACCAATAACAGATCAAGGTCGACGGACAGGCAGACTGGGTGTAGGTGAACTGCACGAGGGAAATAACATAGACTGTAGAGGACTTGTGAGGTTCCCAACGTGGGGCACTCAACGTAATTACTTGCCCATGAGCCATAGGGTTGAAAAACAATAAAAACCGTGTTACTGATTTTTACTTGTCACTCTGGGATTAGTGCAATAATTAATTCACTGAAATCAAATTGAATTAAATGCATCAGCCACCGGTTGTCTTATATAATCCTAGTG
>SDVV010000529.1:0-12976 GCA_016164225.1 Gammarus roeselii | reverse complement strand
AGTCCCGACCAATTCAACCAGCAGAGGGACACCTCGACCCCAAACTCAAAACAGCGACGCACGTCTTTGTCCGCACCAACAGAGTACGGCGCCCGCTCGAAGCACCATACGAAGGACCATTTGAGGTAGTTCAACGTACACCGACACACTACACCATCAAGCGAAGAGGCAAAACCGACAATGTCCATGTGTCTCGTTTGAAAGCGGCCCATGGCATAGACGACGTATTCCCTGAAAGACATTCACATGTCAGGATAGGTATCGGAAACGTGCCGTCAACCACACCAGGCCCAGCCCGAGTTCCCACACCAGACGCACCACGTACAGAGGACCGGCACACGCCACAAACCCAGACTACCAAACAACCAGCAAAATTGCCACCGCAAGCTCCCACAGAACGGAGAGTACAAATAAAACCACAACCTCAAGTCAGGTTGTTCACTCGAACCACCAGGTCTGTCAGAGCCGTAAGAGCACCAGACCGCCTCAACATGTAGCTAACGCTGCGCATTTGGACGTCAGCCAAGCCAGGGAGGAAACAATACTGCATCCCTGGCTGCAGTCTGAATGGGGAGTGATGTAGAGGTCCTTAATTGACCCTACATTATTTTATTAAACACTAAACGCATTAAACGTGCATCACAAGCGCTATTATGATTAAGCAATCGCATCTTTTGATCTCATTGTTGCATATCTCTGTAGGTAGCAACAACATTTCCGCTCAGCGAGTACAAACAGCTTCCACCCATAATGGCAGTGCAACAAATATTTATTTTAGCTAAATAAATTTGTATGCCCACGCGCTAAAAGCCATGGAACATGGATCAGATGGAATAAATTATTCAGTGAAATATTTTTACAAGATTCAGGGGAATATGTTTACAAAAATTCAGAGAAATATTTTACATGAATCTGGCAACATGTTTTTCCACTCTTCCATTGGCGGGTCGCATAACCGTGTGTAGCAGCAGACCATTACTTCATAACAATAGCAACAAAGTTAGGGAAGTGATCCAGGCCACCAAATAAGTGTTCCCTTAAGACTACTTGTCAAAACATATAGGCTAATAGCCAAAAAGGGGCTTACCTTGGATACTGCTCCACAGAAGACAGCCTTTCACCCCCTGCTACTGAGGCCATGAGGACACCCGTCTTCAGGCAAGATTGAACTAATTCTGGCCCAACCTAGGAACCTGGACAGAAAATTCCCCCAAGATAATTTCCTATTGGACCTATTGACGCCAACAAGATAATTGCTGCCTTTCCTATCAAATCTTCTTTTCCTCTTCTATATTATCCTTGGACAGCCCTAACCAAGATAAGTCTTGGGAATTATAGTCACTAAAAGATATACCTGTACCTTTATTGTCCTTTTGTCTGTTTATTGGTGCTTGCCCATATACTCAACCTTCCATGTGGAAAAAAAATAACTTGTAGTCAGACCGTGCCTTGAAAGTGGCAGCACATATATTTGAATTCTTATCGCTCACAGAAGCTCATTCTTTATTAACTTTTTGGGTAACCAAAATAAGAGTAAATTACTCATCATTAATCAAATCCACATTTAAACTCCCCTAACACCTAAATGTCCTCATGGCCTCAGTAGCAGGGGGTGAGAGGCTGCACACAGAACATAGTTGGCTAGCAATGTGTGACATGGAAGATAATCACATACCATTCTGCTTGCCTCATAGAGGCAGACAGATTGGGTGCATGTAATAAAACAATTTTAGATATCACAAGAGGGATACCATACCACTAAGGTGTAGCTACCAGGAATAAAAAATGGAAGTCTTAAGCTCCATAATGCATGAATTTTACTGGCCTTGACATTATGTTCATGTCCCAGATATGCATTCTGGAATGCTAATAATTAAAAGAGAGATGTCAATATTTAAAAGATGTTATCTACACTTTATAGCCACTATATAGCAATATATATATCTATACATAGGCATGGATCTAGGTAGGGTGCTACTCAGATTTAGAAATTGCTATCATGTTAGCATAATTGACAATCTTGGTATGGCATTTGGCAGATGAATCCCCCATAGCTAGCTTCATGCCTTACACCGTTGAAATCTTGCATCCAGGTATTTACAATAGTGTCTTGCTGCAGAAATCTGCAACTGTATTCATTAGTCTGCTCTACACTGGGGATAGGACATAATAAACACTGTTATTCTCACCTGTCTTCTGTGGAGCAGTATCCAAGGTAAGCCTAGGTTGCACTGGCCCAGGCTATCTAGCCTAGCTACAGACTATCTATAGGTTTGACCAGTTAGTATTCGGTATGGGAACAATTTCCTCTGTGGCCACAGTATCACTTCCTTAATTTGTTTGCTATTTAGAACCTCCTTGCCTGTATTTGTATGCAAGGATCTGATAACTGCCACGAGAACTACGATCTTTCCCTCTCTCCTAAGAGTCTAGAAAAACCCCGCTCAGCTTGTTGCCAGATTTTTGTAAAAATATTTATCTGAATTTTGTAAAAATATTTCTCTGAATTTTGTAAAAATATTTCTCTGAATTTTGTAAAAATATTTCTCTGAATTTTGTAAAAATATTTCTCTGAATCATTTATTCCTTCTGATGCATGTTCCATGGCTTTTTGTGCGTGGGTATACATATTTATTTAGCCTAAATAAATATTTGTTGCACTGTCATTATGGTTGGAAGCAGTTTGTATTAGCTAAACGGAAATGTTGTAGCTACCTACAGAGAGATGCAACAATGAGATCAGAAGATGCGATTGCTTAATCGTAATAGTGCTTGTGATGCACGTATAATGTGTTTAGTGTTATTAATATAATGTAGGGTCAATTAAGGACCTCTACATATTATTCGTACCTTCTCCACCTTTAACGTATTTTATCAACCTTTAAAGTAAAGTTCGTAACATACGCACTAATGAACGCATATAATGACCAATCCAGGTAATATTGTGCACATATACGCACTAATGTACGCAAATAATGTCCTATCCAGCCAATAATGTGCACATGTACGCACTAATGTATGCATATAATGACCGATCCAGGCAATAATGTACACATGTACGCACTAATGTACGCATATAATGACCGATCTAGGTAGTAATGTACACATGTACGCACTAATGTACGCATATAATGGCCGATCCAGGCAATAATGTACACATGTAAGCACTAATGTGCGCATATAATGACCGATCACAGACACTAATGTACACATGTACGCACGAATGTACGCATGTAATGGGCGCTGCAGGCACCATGTACACACTTGTACGTACTAATGTATGCATATTTACACACATGTACGCACTAATGTACGCATATAATGACCGATCCATCGCGGCCCAATACGATGCAAATCACAACATCTATTCCACTATTTTCAATAAAGCGTGCTAGCGTCTTCATTTGTAGCGGTCAACAAACCATACAGGGGGGTCCGATAAACATACAATACCCACTGTGCGATAATAGGTTCCTTTATTTGGTTAGTCCCAAGAAGACATCGCTGGGGAGTCCACCCATTGACAAACAGAAGCCACCGAAAACGAATGCCCATGAATCCCATAGACGGATACATGATTGTTAACAGCGAAAGCTATCATAATAAGATGGGTCATTGGATCCTCATATAAAAATAAGAATAAACACTTTTTTTCGATTCATTTGGGTTTAATCCATTAATCTACGGCAGAAATATAGCTACATATTACAAAACTCATGCATATATAGCACACACCTTTCTCTGAAGCGTGTCAAGAAACCACCACGGGGAGTCCACAAGTCCAGTCATTGATGGAGACGTAGCCATACATTCTTCTGCATTACTCCCACGAATTGGAAACGTCAACTAAGCGTATGAGTCTTGACACGTTTAAAGAAACGTCTGGGAGGTCCTAAAGATTACCATTTGAAAGAAACACTGTTGAGGTACTGCATCTTCAGCGTTTACTATTGGTTTTTAGGTGTTTGGAAGGTTTGAATGTGGATTAATGAAGAGTAATTTGCCCTTATTTTGGTTACTCAAAAAGTTAATAATGAATGAGCTTCTGTGAGCTATAAGAATTCAAATATATGGTGCTTTCACTTTCAAGGCACAATCTGACTCCAAGGTATCTATCTGAAAATTTTCCACATGTGAGGTTGAGTACTATGGGCAAGCATCAATAAACAGACACAAGGACAAAAAGGTACAGGTATATCTTTTCGCAAATATAATTCCCCACTTAACTGGGTTATGGTTGTCCAAGGATAATATAGAAGGGGAAAAGAAGATTTGATAGGAAAGGCAGCATAAGTATCTTGTTGGCGTCAAAAGATCCAGTAGGAAATTATCTTGGGGAAAATTTTTGTCCAGGTTCCTAGGTTGGGCCAGAATTAGTTCAATCTTGCCTGAAGACGGGTGTCCTCATGGCCTCAGTAGCAGGGGGTGAAAGCTGTCTTCTGTGGAGCAGTATCCAAGGTAAGCCTATAGTTATCTATATGTTTGGCCAGGTCTTAAGGGAACACTTTATTCGGTGGCCTGGATCACTTCCTTAATTTGGTTGCTAATATGATGAAGGGATCAGTCTGCTACTACACACATGGTCTTATGCGACCCGCCAATGGAGGAGTGGAAAAACCTCGCTCAGCTTGTTGCCAGATTCATGTAAAAATATTTATCTGAATTTTTGTATAAAAAAAATATTTCACTGAATCATTTATTCCATCTGATACATGTTCCATGGCTTTTAGTGCATGGGTATACATATTTATTTAGCCAAAATAAATATTTGTTGCACTGCCATTATGCTTGGAAGCTGTTTGTACTAGCCGAACGGAAATGTTGTTGCTACCTACAGAGATATACAACAATGAGATCAAAAGATGCGATTGCTTACTCGTAATAGTGCTTGTGATGCACGTATAATGCGTTTAGTGTTATGAAAATAATGTAGGGTCAATTAAGGACCTCAACAGGTTTAGCCTGTACTATGTTCACAAAAAAATTTAAAAATATGTCCATGTTTGCATATTATATAAAGGTCCAGTAATGAATTACATTAAAAACACCAAATGTCCACGCAGTTAAAAATTTCAATAACCTTATGTGTACACCAAAACACCTCAATTGGTCCCTACACATAATACACAATACCCACAATAACCCATTCATCTACAATTGACTCACCCCACCCACGTCGACACACCTACACCCCTACCCATAGGGTCCATTCGGCTTTAGGAGACGTGGGCCCATACGTCGGCCCAACGGGTCTCTATCCCTGGCACTAATTTTTTTTATAGCTAACGTCAGATCAGCCCCTTTCATATCCGCCAACTGCCTCATCAGCCACAAGTTGTTCCGACTTCCTACCTACGGTACCATTTTTTAACAGCAAATATTCATAGCGTTACTCAATCGCACCAGCCACTGTCATTTCTGCCTCTGACATTCTGCCTAAACTCTGTTTCAGCCCACGTCAAAAAAGGAGCCCAGCGTTCGCGCTAAAATTATTCCCGCACACGCGAACTATCGCCACTTCACTTCCCCGCACTGTCATGGCCGGACACTGTCATAACCGCTAAAAATCTTTCATCACACGTGTTTTCATCCCAAACGATGTTTCAGCCCACACGCATTTTCCGCCACTTCAAAATCTGCCACTGTCTCTACACCTAAACAGGCGTACTAACCAACTGGTTATTACTTTAATGAAACATTAATAATTGAAAAAAAATGGCATTACGTACGATAGAAAATTACGTATGAAGGGGCGATAGTGCGCGTGTGCGGAAATAATTTTAGGGCGAACGCTGGGCTCCCGTCCCAACACGCGGGCACTTACGTCGTCCCAACACGCGGGCCATGCGTCGTTATTATAACTACTCACATTGATTAATTAAAGTAAATTAATTTTTTTGTCCATTGTGAACAGGGCGCCTTGGAAATGCAAGTGCCATATACCCATTAACATTATTAGTTCACGGTAGCTACCACCATGCACCAAACTGGTACTTAAATATAACCTAATTTACTTAAGTCCCACTACGGTCGCAGCACAGACCAACACGACGCCCAGTAACTCAACAAACAACTCACAACAAGCACCACGAATACTCAAACAACAATCAACAAACACACCCAAACCATCAAAACGCGCACACCATCAAGTCAGATTCAACACAACGATCTAGGCAAAATGCACTCGGCCAGGTAGGATTATTAAAAGACCGCTACGCTTCAACTAGTGGCGCACAACATATCGTACCTCACAAGGCCTTTCCACGACGTTCCGTCTGGTAAGGGAATGATGTAGCGACCAATCGTCTTGCTATTGGCCTTACTACCTCAGTACCATTAGCCGTGTATATATGTCGATAAATGTAAAATAACAAAATAAATTAATTAATAGTTAAAATCAAATCGTGGTTTCAGAGGCCCCGGTCAATGCACATTCCATCAAAAATAGAGGAACAAATACCTAGTAAGTAGCAAACAATAGCAACACGTCAACAGAGACATTGATGAAACATAATTAGGCACTCACAGATCATTGGTAGTTGCTAATTGGATGAATGGAACGAGTAAATGGATGGTCACAAATGGAACGAATCAAAGGGATGCAATGCATCATGAAAGTCTTTGTATGAATTGTCTAATAAACAAAATATCTATGACTGCCTAGTTTTTACCATATAATACAATACGCAACAACACAATCAAATTTTAGCATCTCGCGTTGTAAGTCCAGTTACATTCTGCAACGGATGTTGCAGAGCTTGCAAATGTAAACACAGCCAAGATGTCCGCTTGCAGGCTGCAACAAGACACTTTTACTGAAACTTTCAGTGAACATCTTCTAAAACAATTCAAATGTCACATTCAAATGTTGAAACAATAGGAAACATCCCTTTTGGCACAAGAATCAAGGAGAACCAGCCGTCTAAGTTCTTCCGTGTTCTCCATCCTTTCGTTCCACCATCAGCCTCTCACTTATGACTCTTTTCAGTGCATCACAACATTATTCTATACATCTTGACAAGACATTATTTCAATTGGATGAAGCTAACGCTAATTGCATTTTTGTCGCAGCTTATGCTGTATTTAAATATTGTAAAACTGTAGGTTGTCATATTTTTTTGCCATTGATTTTGCCTTAATACATTAGATGGTTGTGTTTGTATCTTATACTAGGTGTAATCGCCTTTTAATTCTTGAGTTGTCATCAGTTTCAATGAATTATTTCCTTCATCTGGGAATGTTTCAATTTTTAAATACAACACTTGAAGTAAATTAGCCGATGCTGTTTAAATTAGCAAAAAATAATTGAATTTGAATTTGAGACAACTGATATTGTATTTCAGCAAATGTATAGGTATTAAGCATCATTTTTGAACAGTTGCAGCTAGGAACCTACTGTTCTTTTAAACCTTCGATCTTCCAAGCTTTAACCACTCCCGCAGAATAGATTGTTTTGGAGAATGGTATTATCATCCGACCTTGTTTATTATCTTTTTTGATATGCTGATACCTGAATTGGGTGGCGTCGGAGAGCTGTGACAGCAACCCAACATTTCTTCAATACATGCTAATCTTCCCCTTTGGTAAATTTGGTGCACAGGAATACATGCTAACTCACAAGTCTGTATTGTGTTGCCTTGCTGTCTCTCGGCCTTCGGCCTTACGCATCCGCGTACTGCGCCACCAGCCTTGTGGACTGCCGCCCGGCACCTGATACCAACTCACCAAGCTGTGGTTACCACAGAACGCCGCACAGCCGTCGCCACCAGTGCTTGCCCATCTCCTTCCATCTATCCATGATAAGTGCCTTCAAACAACATAGACCAAGGAACGGGAAAAAACACACAACTATCATTTTTTATGGGCAATCCTTTTAAAGTGAAACATCCTTATTCTGATTTCGGCCAAAACTCTTCGTGACCTGCGAAGCCAAACGACAGCTTCTCAGCGGCTTCGTGGCTCAGTCACTAGTTATCCCTTCTTATAACCTTAACAGACCCAGTAGTGCCATCCAAGCTGGGTTCAAAGCCATCAGCTCGGGGCTAACCACCGGTCACTAATGCAGCCATAATAAACTGTTGCTAATTATACTTGAATCTCAGCAAATAGTTTCAAACCATTCTAGGGTCTTATAAACCTGTAACTATACTTCAACACGTGACAAATCCATACTGGTACGATTGGCCGCTTCACCCTCATCCTGTCTTCAGTCCTGCACTGGCCCACACTACAGGCCAGGAACTTCGTGATCGGACGGAGCAGGAAAATGATTTATTATAAATAGCATTGTGTTTTGTGTAGGTGACAATGTTCCTCACCGACGCGGTCAGGCAGCGATTGTTCCTCACCGACGCGGTCAGGCAGCGATTAATTTGTGTAATTGTCAAGTAACGCAAATGTCACCACACCAAGTATCTTCTCCTATAACTATTTTAATATTTTAAATGTGACTTACAAAATTTGTCGAATTTTAATTATATTCCTAAATTATAATAAATTGAACTTCAATGTGATACCGCTATTAGTTTCCCTTCCTCTAGGTCAATCTGTTAGGGTACAAAGCCATTGAAAAGGCGAAACCATCAAAAGGATAAAATCTTAAAAGTTTACTTTCAATGAATGATCCAAGCAATTTACAATGGTTGTCAGTTGGGAATTCTGCTTACTAGGGTCATGACCAGGATGGGTCGTCTTGAAATAGCACTAATGACGCATGAATTTAATTATAAAAAATGCGGTAAATGAAAATGGCCGCAAAATGGCTGCCTAACACCAGCTCCAGTGCCGCGCGAAAAATTGCCGGTAGACTTTTAGTAGGATGAGAGCAGGTGATAAATTATCTGTCAGAAATCAAAATTTGCTAAACTATTTATATATGACTCAATTTTTTCACATATGTAATGATATAAGGCGATGTTTCTCACAACTCTTACTTAGAGAGTTATATGAACGGGCGAAGCGGTTGATGCGGGTAAGGGAAATATTTAAATAACATGGTTAGTTATAAAACGAAGTTATTAGAAATATGAATGACAATGCCGACGTAGACTATGCAATAACGGTCGTTCCTACGTAGTGAGGAAAAGACTAAAGTGCAAAGAAATGGATGCCGCGGGTAAAACACATTTTGGGGCCTCCCACGCGGGACTCGGGAGACCCGCAGGTTTCGGGAACCTGGTTACCTGGAAGATCAGAAGGATTGGGGGAACCTCCTTGGACCCTTCTACCCGGGTCACCCAGTCTCAACCAGCCTTGATATACAATAACCTATGCAAAATCTATCGTCATAAAAAAGGGTCGCAAATAAATAATAGAGCCCACGAAATGAGAAATACTAAAAGACTAAAATATAGTGTTAATAATCTATAAAAGGAATAATCATCCATCCACCCCAATATTAATTTGAATGTACACGGACAGTCAACCGTCATTGTCCGCATCGTCGATAGAGTGAGTGCACCACCAACATAGTATGTTGTGATTACAGTACGACAACGAAGCGAATGGCTCCTAGCAGCGACGTGAATGCCAATGAAGGTGCACAAAGAGAGAAAATGTTTGTGGACGCTTTTCTGAGTTTTCTTATAACCAGAAGAAATGTATCTACCAAGGCAGATTTGATAACATTTGCAATGGGAAGATACCTAGATAAAGTGGAGGAGGCGGCGGAAGCCTTAAACTTCTATGCTAAAAATTGCAAGAACACGAGTTCCAGACGCGGAGAAGCCCAGGGCATCATGACTATGCTAAAAACCATTCTTCTATTGATGGATGAAGATATAGTGACAGAATACCGTGAAGTCGCAGCGACGCTAGTGACTTCACAATAGGCTCCCTCGAAGTCATAATGGGCTCCCTCGAAGGAAGCGACCGTCACTGATTCAGGTAAGTTCGCACAGCCTCGCGTGCGGAAAGATTAGTCTTGTCAGGGTGAAATAAAGTACATATTTCGATTGTGGAATATTCATATACTAGAAAATACAAGAACGGAAAAAGTTAACGCGTATTTTTTTGTTCCTGTACGCACTTGCACAGGTGTTTGGGGTCTAGACAGCTTTGTATAGTCTGCGGTGTTTTCCGAAAGCGATAAGCTTTTTCCGGTAGTAATAGAAGTAGTAGCAGTTTCTTCTGTTTTTCACTGGAGTTCCAATGTGTAGTCACTGAGTGCTTCCCCGTAGAGCACGATGATTCGTTGATTTTGCACAGCTCCGTACACGAGGTTAAGTTAAAGTTCAGAATTAATACGCAGGGAGGACATCTAGTTCAGGAACAGAGAGGATTCAAACCTTGTTAGTTTCACATGACTTCGAATAGTACGGTTTGTTTCCTAAAAGCGATCAGTTTTTTTCGGTGTTCTGTTTCTGTGAGCAGGCGTAGGTTGCGCCAGGGGTATCTCAAGAAGGCTCGTCGGGCTGCTACGAGTGCATCACAATTCATAAATAAGTGTTTCACACTGATTGCCACTTGGTGGCAACAGGAGCATGGTGGTGCGTCCAGTCCCATGTCTTTGTCTAATGGGTGATTGTGGGTTATCCACGTGTTTCTTGAGCATAGACGGCTAATGAAAACTTGGTCTCCACTAGTAGAAAACCTGGCGTCCCACTCTCCCACGGATGGTTTAACTGCAAGCATTTTTTGTCCACTCTGTTGCCAAGAGTCGTTCCATCGTGATGTTATATGTGAGTTGATGACTGGGAACCAGTCTCAGTAATGTATGGAGATGAATTGTTCATGCTGGGTAGACACCCGTTTTGCGAGGGAATCTGCGCGCTCGTTTCCTCTCATTCTCACGTGTTCAGGGATCCAGCAGAACTCGACCGCTTGGCCCGTCTCGAACATCGTGAATAAGTCGTGTTGCATTTTTCTGAGGGCAGGGTGTTCAAAGTGCATAGTTTTCAGCTGGGTGAGAACACTCAGACTGAAAATATAACATAATTAGGAAGGCGGTCACTTTTTGTAATGGAGATGGCTAATTTGAGTGTATGCAGCTCTGCAGAAAATGCAGAGGCCTCTTTAGGTAGGGTGGCCGAACGCGAGGTCCCTCCGACTACGGCGGCAGCTCCCAATCCGTCCGATGTTTTGGAGCCGTCAGCGTATACATGGCGGTGCTCAGAGTACTGTTCATCAAGTAGTGGCGAGAATTTTCGGCGGTAACTGTTGGTTGGGGTTGTTGCTTTGGGGTACGTTTGCAAATCTAGGTAGACCAGAGGTGGGCTGATCATTCACGTTGGTGTGTTGATTAGAATAATTCGATAGAAGAATGAAGACGATTGCTTTGCGACTGATGTTCAGCGAGGTCGGTAAGTTGTCCAAACGTAAAGAAAAGGGTGGGCATTTGTTCTTCTTAGCCACAAAGAGGCGTTTATCGAGAATGTTGGTGACGTCACTGAGTGCTGAGCTAATGATGTAGCTCCTTGTCTTGAAAAAGCACTGTAGTGAGAGTTTGTCTCTCCGGAGCGGAAGAGAAAGCTTGTAGAGGTCCTTAATTGACCCTACATTATTTTCAATAAACACTAAACGCATTATATGTGCATCACAGACCTATTACGATTAGGCAATCACATATTTTGATCTCATTGTTGCATATCTCTGTAGCTAGCAACAACATTTCGTTCAGCTAGCACAAACAGCTTCCAATTATAGTGGCAGTGCAACAAATATTTATTTTAGCTAAATAAAATTGTATAACCCACGCACCAAAAGCCATGGAACATGAATCAGATGGAGTAAATGATTCAGAGAAATATTCTTACAAAATTCAGTGAATTTTTCGGTTTCATATAATCTGGCAACAAGCGAAGCTGGCTTTGTTTTCTAGACTCTTCCATTTGGCGCGTCGCACAAGCTCACGTGTATACCAGTCCTCTCATAACCAACACAACAAGTTAGGGAAGTGATCCAGGCCACCGAATTAAGTGTTCATTTAGACCTAGGCTAGATAAAGTGTTCATTTAGAGCTAGGCTAGATAAATTAATAAAAGGTTTACCTTGGATACTACTCCACAGAAGACAGGTGAGAACAGTGTAATGTCCTATTCCCAGTGTAGAACAAACTAATGAATACTGTTGCAGATTCTACAAGACCATGGAATACTGGAAGGAAGAGGGTGACTATGAAGGCACATTCCTCTGCTAAATGACATACCAAGCAGTCACTTGTGTGTGATAACATTAGCAATTCCTTTTAATCCAGAGTAGCACCATACCTTGATCCATACCTATGTATAGATGTACATATATAGCTAGCTATATAGTGCCTATAAAATGAAATTATCTATATTTTATAATCTATAAATATATGAACGCAACTTAGATTATTAATGCCCTTTCCTACTTTCATGCTTAAGGCTAGTTAAATGAATTAAGATGTCAACCATTTGGTTTTCAAGCCTGACTATTTTTTTTTGTCAGCTAAAAAGGAATTTCAGCAGGTATATGTTCCCTATGAACCTTGTTGAATCATAATTCCACACATTTCATATGCAGTGTTATAATTGACTACAATAGAATTCTATTTGAGAATTTCATTTCATATCGGCCAATTCTAAAATATAGTGAGTCATTACCGCTTGACGGAGCCAGTTTCTCCATTCTTTAACTTCAATAACAATTTATGCTGACCACTTTACTAGACTTGTGGGTACCAGATTGAGCTACACCTTAGGGTTATGTTAGTGCTCTTATTTGTTTAGTACATGCACTCAATCTGTCTGCCTGTACGAGGCAGTCAGAATGGTATGTGATTATCCTACCTGCCAAAAAAAATGTTGGCCAACTATATTCTGTGTGCAGCCTTTCACCCCCTGCTACTGAGGCCATGAGGACACCCGTCTTCAGGCAAGACAGAATTTGAACGGTAGAAGAAATTGAACAAGGTTCCCCCGAAGATATTCACTTTGGGATCCATTGACGCCACCAAGATTTTCCGCCGTCTATTTATCTTAACCTATATTTCTTCTTTTCCCCTTCTATATTA